>JAPYZI010006796.1:0-11213 GCA_030523105.1 Ophioninae sp. A BG-2022a
AAAAAAAAAAAAAAAAACAAAAAAAAAAAAAAAAAAAAAAAAAAAAAAAAAAAAAAAAAAAAAAAAAAACAAACAGAAAAAAAAGAATCCAAACGAAATGCAAATGGAATTCCAGGGCGCTTTTCAAATTCACTCGCTCCGGAATAAACGCAAAGGAAATGCAAGCGTTGTAGTCGAAAAAAAAAAAACAAAAACGTAAAAGCTACGAAGGAATTTGAATCTTTTCGACAAAGTATTCTCCCACCGGAGTCCGAAATTCGAGGTGTTCAAAGGACCCATGAAAAGATGAGAGGAAAGCTACAGTCGGGAAAAAGGTTTCGAACGCCCTCTGGCGATGCTTTTGCGAGCGCTCCCTGGTGTCCATTGAATGTATCGAGACGTCGTTCGACGCTTGAGACACGAATGACGAATAAGTGTACGTGTGGTGCCTTCAAAGCTTGAAGGACGTTCTTTCACGTGGATCCAAACGTGAAGCCACGTAAGATACGCCCTTTACCTCCCAAAGAACGGTAGATATCCCCTTCGGGGCTTTGAATTCTCTCGTACCGGAGACTTTATTCTCCCCGAGAACTCGCCCTCTTGTCGAATGTTCCGGTGAACCGGGATCTTTTATTTTTTTCTCACTCTTGTTCGCCGCGATCCACACACGTATTTCTCGTACGATATACGGGGGCTTTAACCTCAAACCGAAACGAGTTGAATTCTCGTCTCTGTAAATTCACAAATTATTTGTAAACAAATACAATCGTTCAATCGAATAAACGTTTGATTACTTTTTATTTTTACATTCGTTGCGTTAATTATTTTAAAAAATACGAATTTTTTAAAAAATCGATATCAGGATTACGTTAATGCGCTTGAATAATTAATAATTGTTAGGAATGATAACGATTCGAGAATTTTTGAAAACAAAGTGATATTTGATAGATTTAAGGATTATGATACTCCAGAATTTTTGGGTCCCATGCACTCATTTAAAAAAAAAAATTGAAATAAAATTGGTTTCCTATTTACTGTTTTGATGACGAAGATTTTTGGGATCCTGTTTTTATATCAGAACTAACTGGATAGTCTCAGCCAGAATCCAGACTGATAAACCCTGTCTATTCCGGGTATGTTCTCTTCCGACCATTTTATTTTCAGGTGTGTATCGAAGTTGTGAAAAATTTTTCAAAATGCGATTTCTCGTCCTCTTTGAGGAGGCAGAAGAGGTCTGACTCTTCGAAGAGGGGAAACGGGCTCTGTTAAAAAAAAAAGTTACGAGAGCTGTTCGATTTGACTCGAAACAGTCTGTAGATCTGGAGCACAATGGAATATCTCGGGATTCAGGGGAACGTGAAACGAACGAGGTCGAAGGCTAGCCGGACGTCGATTGAAGTCAGTCGTAGGTTACGAAAAGCAATGCACACTGTGATCTCTATATCAGTCTGAATGGAGTTTCTGAAAGAGTCTTGATTCATACGCACACGTAACCTCAAATACAGTCAGTCTCCGCTACCCTGCCTATATTTTCACCTTTCTTTTTCCTCTCATTTCCGCTTTCTCGTTCCCGTCGTCGTTTCTCTCTGCCTCGTACTCTTCATTCCCTACAGCCAACGAGGCCAACTTGAACACGTACGATGGAGAGGAAGCAAGAGAGAGAGAGAGAGAGAGAGAGAAAGAGAGAGACTTTCCACGTTTCCTTTGCGTTTCGCCATTCCCGTACCCAAAGGCTCTCGTAGATGTCTACAATGAGGGACAAGGGTGGTTTTCTTCGAGGGTTCGAAAGCACCGAGCTCTGGGAGGACACGTATAAAGTTGAACAAGAGCCTTGGTTTGCTAACAATGTCGTTGAAAAAACGACTAATTAAATAAGGCGTATATACGAATACGTACAACTGGGAGAAACGAGAGTGGGCGGTACGGTTGCTAACTAGGAGGCGGCAAAAATGGCAGACGACGATCACCTTGGAATTCGATTCAATTTCTACAACGAGAAGGTTGAACGATTTGTTCAATAACGGAGCGTTCCCCAAGTACTATTAATTCGTGAGAAACGACGTTTGACCTCGTTTATTCACAGGTGGGTCCATTCGTCATTCTCTTAAGTTCGAGCAGGAAGGAGGCTGAACTATACGAAATCCTGGTATTTTTGGCCCAGATTCGTTCACGAATTATCTGGACATTATTAATTTACGTATTAGCTGATAAATTATACGACACAAGCGTCAAGTCCATTCGGATTATCGCGTTGGTTGATTGTTCGTGTTGTGTGGGGGTCAGGTGCGAAGTTGAGTGGCAAAAGGGGAATGGGATGGATTCGTCTGTGATGTTGGAAATGCCAAGCTCGTTCAGGAACGCGCGTGGGAGGATGCCCTTCGCTAACAAGGTGTTGGAGAGGGCGCAAGAATGAGTTATGAGCCAGAGAAGAGAGAGAGAGAGAGATATCGTCGGTGTCTGTTGGGTCAGCAAAGAAGGGCTTTCGTCGAGCCTCTCGAGCAGCTCATCCCGCACCCGGGGGGGATACGGTATATTCCAGTGAAGAGGCTCGTGCAGTGGAGCCAGCAATGCTGGAGGGCCTTCCTGGTCGAAACTCGCAAAGCGGTAATTGTAGTGCCAGGCTCGACGTCACTGGGACCTCAGACAACGGGAGAACCACATCGCAACCCCTTTCTATCCGCCTCTTTCTCCATCAACCCACCTTCCAATCTCTCTTCCTCCAGTTCTACCGCCAACCCTCGCGCGCATCCTCATCCTCCCTGAAGGATGCAAGCGCAGACACACCGTGCCCCGAAGTCGCCTTCGCTTCTCCATCTCGAAACGAGTTTCTCGCAACAACCTCAATCAGCTGTCAATTGCAAGTGGCCTACCGAGGAGGCTTGCAATTTTTGCGAACAGCCCAAACAAACATGAAAATACAAATCACAAATTCTCTTGGACAATTCTTTTGATTCAAAATTCCAAGCTAAAGGATATGATTTTTTGGACGTTTCGAGGAGAATCGATCATACGTTGAAGAAACCTCGACATCCAGGTCAAAGTGTTTCTTTCGGTTAAGGTTTTACCTCTAATTATTTATAATTAATTAGATCTCTGTAAGAGTCTAATTAATTATAAGAGCGATTGTGCCACATCTTGCGAACGTCACAATCGTCAAGCCACTCATCTTTTCACAGCTCGCTGCACGCCTCGATAATTACGTGTGCAGCCGCCTATCTACGAAGCAACCAGAGTTCACCTACGATATTATTAATTACTGGGTAACTATATAATTAATTATACCTCCTGGAATTTTTCAAAAAAAGTTTCCGTCGTGCATGACAATAAATTGTACCTCGACAGTAAATCAACAACAATTTCTATCATTTTCTGATGTAAGGGCTGATTCGAAAGTACTGGTAATTGAAAGTATCACGGTTTTTTAACTGTCGGATGATTGATACTGTGGTATTGATAGGGACTATTTCTCGAAAACCCCCATACATTCTTAACAAACGGAAATCTATCTGCCAACAACGAAGAGGAACCAACTCAGTCGAATATCTGGAAAAGTTATGATTTCCCTCACGTTTAATGTAGACGGTAATAGATCTTTTTATTTTATTTCGAATGCAGAGAAAGAGGAAGAGACAGAGAAAAATAGGAGGACGAAACGAAACTGTGGCTTTTAATTTCCTCGTCGTTAAACTACTTCTCTGCTTCCTAACTTTATTAATAAATTCAAGATACTTCGAGACCTGCTGGGTACCAGAAAACCTTCATATTCATGCTGCGAGAGTTTTTCCGACGAAGGTTAAGAACTCCTCGATTTCTTTCCACCCCTCTCAGCGGTAAATTCTACCTTTCGTATTTCCGCTTTCCACCTACTCCCTCGTTCATCAGCTTATTCTTTATCAGTTGAACGCCTAGGAATCGTGATCGATTCTCAGTCAATTTTTACGTACCACGCACATATACAATGAGGTTAAGCCATAAAATATGGAGACAAAGCGCACGACCGTGGTATCAGAAAATGATGAACGATAACCTTTATTCATTCATACATTCATTTATTCATTCTCCTTTTTCCTCTTTTCTATTATTCTTCCACAGTTTCATCATAGCTTTCAATTGATCGAGCGTACGATTGAATTTTGGACAGCTGGTTATCATCGAACTCGAAATAATCGAATCTCGGAAACGAAAATGTACTTTTTTGTTTATAGCTTTGCCTAAACTTTTCCTCGTTCGAAATGCCAACATTTTACTTCCCTCCTTTACAGCAGAACGTAATAATCCACCTACTATTTTGGTTTCAATTTGATGAATAATTAACTAGTGAAATCCACCATATTTTTGATTATTTTGGTAAACTCAAGTTACCAAGTTGATTCCGTTCAAAATTCGAACAGATCCTGTACGAAAAGTGGTTATTTTTTGTATTCGAAATTCGATTTATAATTCTTTTTCCATTCGTGATTTAAGTTTTCATATTTTTTTTTCCTTTGATCATTCGATTTACTAATTAGTTTCCTTTCGAAATTCAATTTGTTATTTCTTTTCTAATAATACTTGTAATAACGAATTGAAAAAATCATTTTCCTGATTTTTTTTATAACACGCCTGTGTTACGCTAGCCATAAATGGTAAGTCAGAAAATTGGACGAGCTGTTTTCGAAATTGAAAAGGAAAGCGTTTTTTTTTTTTATCTCTCAGTGTTTCTGGGAACCTTCCGGATCAGGAATATCCTGGAGATCACGAATCAGTCGAATCGTACGAGTGTGAGGATACACGTACGGGCGTGTATAGCCGAGGATAGACACACGCACACGTTTATGCGCTCGTATGGAGGAATGAGTTTTGTTACCTGGATGGAGAGAACGGAGATATCGCGCGTGCACGCAATCACGCGACTGCCGTGTCCATAGGAAATAAAATCGCAATCCACCAACCACCCCTGTTCCCCTCAACCCACTCGACACCCCACATTCTCCGGAGGGAAGATTTTCTTGATAAAAATGAAAAAAAAAACAAAGAAAGAAAAAAAAATAGAAACGTACAGCGCCAAATGAAATGGAGGCGAAGAAAAAGGAACGAGAATAACGTGCAGCGTCATACAGTGGCCTAAGAAGAAACACCGATGTGATTCACTAGCTCTTTATTTATTTCTCATATACGATTGCACCACGCAATTTCCGTAATTGCATAGCTCCGGGGAATTGCTTTTGAAAACGCTACGTATGTACTGGGACAATCCGGAGGGTAGAAAATTTACGAGGTCTTGAATTTTTGGATTATTTCGTGAATGCTGAAACATCGGATAAACCTCGATGTTTATATAGCACCTTCGAATAAATGTACTCGCAATATTCAACAGGGAATTTGTCCTTGGCTCGATAAAATATCGTGCTTCTCGGTGATATTTGAAAATATCGTATCGATGATTCAAAATATATATTACACGATTTATATACACCGGAGACACTCAAAATACACAATTTTTTAGTTTTTCTATTATTTTGTTTTTATGGGATTTCCCATTGGCTCGGTTGTATAGCATTCGTTTAAATTTATTCTGGAATTCGTTGCTAGTCGTATAATATTTTTAATGCCGTTTTATCTCGTTCTTTCGAAAACTAGATGTTTTAAATCCGAAAGAATATTCACTTTTTAAGCGATTTGTGATTTTTCGTCGACGAGCGTTCATTCAAAAATATATATATATATATATATATATTTCGTATCTCGTTTATTCCACAATATTTTTCCACAGTTATTACCATATTAATTATCAATAATAATTACCTACTCATCTTCGTTCGAAAATCATATATTTATGGCTTTACATGTATTTAATATTATCAGCTTCCTTTACTGTTCATCTCACATTTTCTAGTATCGATTAAAAATTTTTCCGAATTTCGATTCGATCTTTATCAATCATACGTCATTTCTCCTATACGAATGACCTCGGACTCTTCACGTTTTTTCTCTTTTCCCCCAGTTATGTTAAGTATAGTTTTTTTTTAATGAAATCGGATTTTCAAGAACGCGGGGATAAAAAATACCGGGAGGAAAAAGTTTTATTTCACTCGGGTGTTAGCAGACGTTAGCGATTCTTGATTTCACGCGTTCTACATAGATAACCGTGCCCAGCAAATCTCTCTTAGCCATCCCGAAAATACGCATAGCTCCAAAACTTTACTCTCAAAGAGCACCGAGTGATGGCCAGGGGTAAGGGGTAGAGGACGCGGAGTTCATAAATGTTTTTCTCCAAAGTGTAATTTTCATCATGCGCCCACGGTGGATTCATTAAATTTCAACTTTTCGTGGAAGCGTAATCTTGAAAAAAAAAAAAAAAAAAAAAACTACTTGCTCTTGCACGAGCCAATATTAGGTAAAAGGAATTGCAATATGGAAATTGCGGAATATTCGAGTCTTTTTTCCACGAAAAAACTAAATTTTATTTTTAAAAAGTTATTAGTTATTTAAATCCTTATTGTTATTATTTTTGCAATTGTACGAATACTTTACAGAAGTTTGCGCAGCATCGTATTTTTTATTTTTTCACTTTCGTTTTACATTTATCGTGACTCGAACTAGACATGGAAATTACGAAATGTTCTCGCCTCTGTTAATGAAAAACTGAGTTAAAATTTGTTTTCTTTTTTACTTTTTTAAATCTTATGCAATTCTTTATTATCATAATTTTTCGAATTCGCCAAATTCTTTATACCCGTTTGATAAAATCGGACTTTTTCTTTTTTCACTTTCCTTTTTCATTTTATGCGACCCGAAATTACCGGTGGAAAAAAATTAATGAAAACGAAGCGCTTTTGACGAAACATTAAGAAACGATCATTTTTTTTGGTACAATAATTTGTTTCAAAGTAGCTGTACGACGGAAATTCCGATTACGGAAAAATTTACCGGTGTATTTTTTCGACGTGCACGATCCAAATTTGAAAAAAAAAGATTTGTTGAAAAAAGAAAAAAAAATATAAGTTTGGGAGTGAGAAAAGAATGTACACGCAATGCAAAGTACCGTTAAGCGTTAATACCAATTCGTGTCAAAGTTCAAACGAAACGAGAGCGGCAACCGGTCTGCCAACAGATTTGCGTCGGAATTGTATACTGTAAATCTTCCTTTTAGCCTTTCCTTTCTTTCTCGCGTTGTTCCTTGCCATTTCTTTTTCACGCATTTCTGAGCCTCTTTCCGTCGTTTTTTTTTTTTTTTTTTTTTTTTTTTTTTTTTTTTTTTTTTTTTTTTTGTTTTTTTTTTTTTTTGTTTTTGAAATCCGCGTCTCTGCCACGCCCCAGGCTCGTTACTTCTTCGAGGATTATATAGAAAAGAGAGATGGATACGATGAATAGACAAAACCGATGAAACAAGACCGGACGCTTTTCAAAAACGTTTCGTACAGCGATTGGAAAAAAAAATGTATTATCGCGATAAAAACTTTTATTTTTTTATTCTCCAACCCCACTCATTACTGTTTTACCAAAGCTATCGTTCTTTGGAAAAGTACAGACTATCCCAACACGATCCTCCGTTGAATTTCCAAAAATATCGGGTCCCAAATTTTTGTGACGTTTACGAAAGTAATGTTATTTTCAATTCCCAAAAATTCCTCGTGCAAATTTGGGCTGTGAAAGTGAAGAAAAAAAAGAAGATGATGAATAATACATATTAATCGTCCTATCTACAACAAATACGCGAAATATAATTTTTCATAATTTTGAAAATGAGAAATTAGTAAAAATATTCGTAGGATCACGAAGCGGCAAACATAAGTCCCATATAACATCGATAACCGCTAATTCCAGATGTACGTACAAACCGGGGACGAAAAGCAAAATTCTTCATTTTTAGAAGCAATTTTTTGTCTGCGGAAGTGGTATTTGATTATTTCAATTTGCGGCATGTTTCTTCCCCCCCAAAGTTATATTTCATTTGGGTGGTATCGTGTCGCAATTCTTTTTTACCAACGTAACATCGTTTACTCGGAAAAAT
Source organism: Ophioninae sp. A BG-2022a (assembly GCA_030523105.1). Classification (NCBI taxonomy): domain Eukaryota; kingdom Metazoa; phylum Arthropoda; class Insecta; order Hymenoptera; family Ichneumonidae; species Ophioninae sp. A BG-2022a. Next base: position 7,973 of record JAPYZI010006796.1, read on the forward strand.
ATTAAATCATCCCTTAGGAGTTTGCTCGGTTGAACAACGGCGTTTCGCGTCGTCGCGGAGCGTTCATTTTTTCGTATTATTTTACGTATTATTCTTTTCCTCCCCTTGTACCATTATTATTTATCTTTCCTTTCTTTCTTTATCTCACCTCGAGAGAGGTATTATAACGTCAACCGGGAGCGAGGTACCAGAGGTCGCAGCCGCAAAACAGCGTCATCCCCCTCGAGGAATTATACTAACCCATATCGCGTTTCAACAACGAAAGGGGGAGAGAGAAAAAAAAAAAGAAACGCTCGTGCTTCTTTGAGAGAAAGTGTCCCGAACGAAATCGAAAGAGGCAAAAAAGGAGCGATAAAGAGATGAAGAGAGATAGCGACAGAGAAAGAGAGGGCGAGGAGGGAGGCGAGGTGGGGGAGATACTGAGTTTTCTTGCTTTTCCAGCTGAATTTATTTTTATTCCACGAATAAATAAAGCGCGCTTGCCCAAGGCAACGAAGGATGACAACGACGTTGACATTGAGGAAAATTTTTTTTTTCTCTTACTACCTCATAGATGACTGAAAGTTTCCACCCTCTTACCCCCTTGTCGCTGTCCCTTGTAAATTTAACCTGGCATGTTCGCGAAGAACCAAAAAGTAAAAAAAAAAAGAGAAAAAAAATGAAAGCATAATCGAGCAATTCTCCACACCAACGCTCCGTATTCTTCTCGCCACCGTGTCGGATATTGCCCAGGGCCTTTATCACTCTTCCCCGTTTTCCGGAATATTGTTTTGCGGCTGCAAATCCACAAGAGCGTGTCTCTCGAAGCCGCAAGCAAAATCCCGATAAAGGAGACCTCCCTCGGGCACATGGATTCATCAGTTAGATACCCGAAACGAATTGAGACCTCCACGAAAAATTTCAACGGTTTTAAAAACCGTCGTGAAAGTTGAAAAAATATTGGTTACGTACGTTGTTACCGATCGATGCGAAAGAACGGACGCGATACGAAAATAAAGCTCAAGACGACGAGTGACTCGAAGCAAACGCTTGACCTTTCATAAAAGAGGCTACGATTGCCAGCTGACCGTCATTACCCTGATGTACACTGTGGCAGGCGAAGGCGAGAGTGGCAAATGTTTCAGGGTGCGAGGACGCCACCGTTTCTACGACCCAAGAACCCTGCGGGGAAGCAAACGAGCGATCGAGGGAGGAAGGGATGGAGAGAGAGAGAGAAAGATAGTTTGGGACAAGTTCCAGCCCCCAACCCCGAGACAAAGGAGGAAATGGAGGGTTGTTGCAGAGTCTCGACATGCTCGGCCTCGATTAATCAATGGTAGACTCGTGGTGGATTGGTAGGGTGAGAATTTGAGGGACGCGCGGAAGGGAACGGAAAACGACGTTAGCCTTTAGTGTGGTGAACGCCTCCTCGATACTGGACGCGTCTTGTTCCTTCCGCCATTCCTATCCCGTTTCGTATCTTCATCCTTAGATGTCCTACTGGATAGAGGCTGTCACTTGCTTTCATCGCGAAACGAAGAAAGGGAGAAAGAGTCGGGTCGATGGTAAAAAAAAAGAGGCGTCGGAAAGTGGCGAACAATCCGTGACCTTGAATAAATAGTATTTCCCAAAACTGACTCCAAAAGTACCCCACAAGTATCCATTGCGTTGAATGGTTACCTGGTAACATTAGGCTGTACAATGGATCCTCAGGGGAATCATCATGGGTACAGGAGCTGTTTCAAGCGAATGTGAAATTGGGTCGTTCCTTCGGTAAACCCTTCGTCATCCTTGAGTCTGCCATGTCTATCACGCGTCGTTGACGTTTGTTGGGCTTGATTAAACAGGATTTTGATCAAGCCACGAAGTAATATCGGCTATCAAGCTAATGTTGGCCATTCCCTATACATCGGGGAAACTCCGTTCATCGTGGTCGTTCTAAGAACAACTTGGTGGGAGTTTAATCGATTGCTAGTCATGGACCACGAGTAAGGCCATTGAGGAGAGGCCAGTGCAACGACTTATGGATATTCAATGTTTCGAGGTATACGCGGACGAACTATTCGCCATCGAAATCTTGGAGTATGTTCTCCAACAGTCCCATTTACAAACCGGTTGAACTCCCTCTTTCCCCCCCCCCCTCCCTCCCTCCTGCTTGACAGCCTCAATACTGTATAGTACTCGTTTAATTGCTCTCCAACTCTAGGGTTAGAGCTTTCCTTATTTCCATGAAAATGGCGAATCGAGTTTCAAGCGATTATTAAGCTGCTGTACGAGACTAAGGTAACGGGGGAATCCAGTTTTAATATTGTTCAAGATGAAACGGGATAAGGAGACGACTTACGTGTTTATGAAGCTCCGACGGAACGACGAACTTCCCAAAGAGAATCTAAGCTGCCCAAGGGGCTTGAAATTTAACGGTTTCGAGCGGTGTTTTCTATCGTCAACTAAGTCTCCTTCAGACACCCTGTGTTTTCTTGTAGGCGCATTTACGAGTTTCAGGTTACGAGTATTATCCGACCTATACACGTTACGTTAAAGGTTCCCTTAATTCCTTCATGCTTCGTGTCATACCTAAATCACCCTCGACTTCTCCCTTCGCCCCGATCATACCACGAAGAACTTCATTTCTGACCAAGCTTGCTTCTTGCTGTGCCATGTGGAACCGGGATGCAAAGAGAGTGGGAGAGTTCCCTACCTAGGGACGGAGACAGATAAGAGCGTTAAGTTGGAGGCTACGTACGAGAAGCCTCCTTCATCCCTGACCAACGACATCATTGATGTGAAACACAAGTCCTACGTGACTCCAGTCTGTTATTTAAGCTACTCAGCAAACCTTTCCAAGACTACGACTTGCTCCTCACTTATGAACGACTTTTAGTACAAAAACGTGACAGTCTGATGAACATCATTTAACGCACGTCTAGGATTTTTTTTTCTGGTTCAATGACTCGTTGACAAATTCCTCTCGATCCTGATGATTGATCTTTCAACAGTTTCCGATCACGCGATTTGAACAACTCGGGCATTTTCGTAATCAGCAGACAATTTCCGATCAAATACACCCCTTTAAGAGTTTAAAAACGGAAAAAAAAATTTGTTCACTTCCCCGGCCACTTTGCCAGAATCTTGAAAATCTCGGAATTTCAAAAGGTCGTAGGGCGGGCTCCTTATATGCTATGGACATTCATTGGGAGGGTTTGGAAAAGGTTTTCGCCTAACTTAAATAATGGCGTTGGATTCGTATCGATATCTCTTATAG
>JAPYZI010006797.1:0-11516 GCA_030523105.1 Ophioninae sp. A BG-2022a
TCACCCTACGACCTTTTGAAATTCCGTGATTTTCAAGATTCTGGCAAAGTGGCCGGGGGAAGACGAAAAATTTTTTTTTCCGTTTTTAACCTTTTAAAATGATGTATTCGATCGGAAATTTTCCGCTAATTACGAATCTGCCCGAGTTTTTGCCGAAAGTGCAAAATTAGACTGGGAAAATGGGGAAAAACCCATTTTAGAATACTTTTTGGATATTTTTCTCCGCTGCGGATAACGGTAGCTATCGTAGCGACGGAGGTTACGAATTAGCGGAGTGAACAAGTGACAAGTGCCAAGTCAAAAAGTATATTGATTTTTCGGAAGGATGCAAGCGCAGGCGCAGTCGGTAAGAATGGAGAACGCGAGCCGCTGCCCGCCAGTGAAAAAATCATTTAACTGAATTTTCTTGATGGCGATAAGATTTTGAGCTCTGGTGGTACATTTGTGTGAAAAATTTCGAAAACACATTTCTCCGCTATTTCTTCATCAAAATAGATGAAACAAAGCTGAACATGTGTACTTTTGACCGCTCGAGAGGCTTATGCTCGGGAAATTTGTGAAAGTGCAGTACGATGGATCGTAGCTCGGAATTGTTCCCATGGTAACCACAAACTGCACAATTATTTTCAAAATTTTGGTAAATGCCGAGAATGTTCCTCTTAGAGCAAGCGTCCTGCATATACGCAATAAATTGCATTCAAAGCGGTTGAATAGCGCGGGAGAAATTAGATTTTGAAATTTCGATGTGGCTAGGAACGTGTTCGTCATTGCCTTAAAAACTGTAAAGCGTTTAGCAGCTGGAAGTCTCGCTGAGTTGACGATCGGCGTTCCGCTAAATAAATACGTAGAGGAATGATTTCAAGACCTTGTTCGAGGAGGGATGGGTTGACGTTAATGAGTCCGGGGAGCGAGGATTTGACGAGGAACACCGTACCCAGTGTCAGCAGAAGCAACCACCGTCACCACCACCATCACCACTGCCACTCGTCTTCGTTTCGAGAGCGGGTTCAAAGTTTTCGTTCGCCGCGGGCGTTTTCTTTTATCACGTGTTTCTTCTTCCGTTTTCGGTGCTTTTCGTTCCTCGTCGCGAGCTAGCCAGAAGTTTATCCTAAACATCACATCCGCCTGGAAACTTCCCCGGCCTTCGACGATCTGGAAACGAAGAAGAAGAAACTTTCTTCAGCCTTCGCGTGCTTTTAGACATCTACGGGCTGCTCCGTCTGAAGAATCACATTTTTTGGATAATTGCAACGAAATAGTCAAAGGCTAGTTGGCCAGAAGAAAGAAGTTTGCAGACTACAAAAATCTTGATTAAATTCCTGAAAATTGTTAGTACACAATTATTGTGAAATTTTTACGGAATTATTTGTATTATTAACACGCATCTTCAATTATTGAAAAAAAAAAATAAAATAGGAACAGCTCGAATAACTGATAGGGATATTCCTAGTGGTAACGTTCCGTAAGATTTTTTTAAATTCCCAAATTTATGTTATTTTATTTTTTAATTTTCCAATTTATTTTTTATTTATTTTTCAATTCCCGTATTTATTTTATTTCATTTTTTAAATCTCCAATTTATTATTTATTTATTTTTTAAATCCCCAATTTTATTATTTTTTTAAATTCTTCAATTAATTCCGAAATTTTCGTTGATTTCGAAAAAAGTGGTCCTCGGGGGTCCGTTCGTCTTCCCGGTGCAAAATGCTTCAGGATCGGCAGGTGATCTCGGAGGGTTCGTTTTCTCTTTTTATTTTTTGCGCGACCCGTTTTTTCTTCCCTCTTATTTATTCTTCTGCCCTTTTTTCGTTCTTCTTGTCCGCGATTTCCTGGAGGATCGGATTACGCGAAACGCGAGGGAAGGAGAAACGAAGATGGAGAAGCGTCTTTTTTTGGAAAGAGTTCAAGGGACGCCGAGAACACGGGCCCTTAATGAAAAAAAGCGTACAGGACAAAGGGCGCGGAGGGCACTGGGGAGTAGGATAAAAGTTCGAGTCGCGTGGCCCTCTCTTCGGCGACGAGGGTTAAAGTCCATCAGAGATTTCAGACAGGCTAAAGCTGCAACCTCGCACGTGTCCGTTTTGAGCAAATAAAGCCTGCGTTTTAAGGGGCCTCGAACTATTTTCTTTTCCAAGTTGAAAGATCCATTTTTTCAACGTTTGATACGTTCCGTTCGGTCAATTGAAAAAAAAAAAACGAGTAAGAAAAATGACTCTTGCATCCTTGGAATTATATTATTTGTTTATCATTTATTTCTTTGTTTTTATCATAACCTAAAAGATTTTTTTATAGAAATTAAGACTGTGTATTTTTTATAAAAAACACTATATTTTAAAAAATCCTTTTTATATTTACTATGAAAAAATAACATTGTTAAATATTTTCAATAATAATACATTAAAAGATAATTTAATATATATTACATTAATTACATTAATAATTAAATTACTATTTAGTTTATCTAATTTTGATTAATTCATTAACAATTCATAATTACTTCAATATGTATTAAATCATATATAAAATTTAATAGTATATTACTTACTAAAATAATAATTAGTATACCAATACTAAATCGACAAGGAAAAAAGGCAAAATTGCATGAATTCAATATTCGTTGCACTTCAACGATGCAAGTTTCAAAGTAATTGAGAAAACCGGTAAATTGGATATTCCCGATCGAAAAAGATGAATGAGACCGTCTGGAAACTGTGAAAGTCTTCCTGGAGAGATAAGCAAAAAAAAAAACAGACATTTTTGAAGATTAAGTAGAAAAGCGCGAGGTTTCTGAGAGGTCGGAGAGCGTAATGACCAATATGGACCGGAGGTGGGCGAGAGGGGACCGAGAAAAAGAGGAAACGGTGAGCTTGCGTGGGGTGAGATGGTCGGGGGATGTCCGGTGCTCCGGGGTCGCCCGGACACGCGTCACCGAACGGAGTAGACCACGTGCACTTGGTCGTGGTCGTCGCCGACTCGAATCACACCCAGCTGCCTCTATCAAGACGAGGGGGAACCATGGAACCGATTCTAAAATTAGCGAAGCTCCTCGTTCCTTGGTCTCCGCGCCACCAACGCCTCCCCCTTCTTTTATTTCACTCCTTGTATTATTATTATTATTTTCTTGATAAATAAAAATAATAATAAAATAATTATTAATAATTATTTTATGAATTATTATTAATAAAATTATGCCATAAAATTAAGTACAAAATTAAAAAAAAATAAAAAGTTATTAAAATGGATCTGATTTAATAATTTCGAAAATTAGAGGGAGAAATTTAATAATGTATATATATATATATATATATATGCCTTGTACGGAGGTTAGGAGAGGAACCGAAATCCTCGAGGAGGAAGAGAACGAGGCGAGAGTAGGTGCGGAGGCACATCTGCGTCAAGAGCGGATGCAGCCTGCATTTTACGAGCGCCCGATGCTCGCACGGCCGATATTCAGTCACTCTCTTAAACCTCAAAGACCTAATACCACGCACCGCGATACCGGCACACGCCGCCCTAACTTACGCACGTACTTTTTCTCGAAGGAGAGAAAGAGGGAGAGAGAGAGAGAGAGAGAGAGAGAAACGAGTCTAGCGCATATTACTCAGCACACAACGACTTCTATAATTAGAATTTCCTTCCTTCCGTTCTTCTTTCTGCCTTTCCTTCCTTTCTTTCACTCTCGTTTTTGAGACACCTCGCGACGAGGGTACTCCACCAATTTTCGTCGCGCTCGGAATCGCCGAAATAAAAGCTCCGAATTCTCGCGAACTTCCGGAACAAGCGTTTTTTTTTTTGTTTTTCAACGAAACCCCTGGTGGCCCTTTAATCGAATAATGTTTATTTTCTTCCGGAAAATTGCAGATTTTTACAAGATTTTTTTTTTATTGTTGAGAGAAATTGAATTTTTACAGAAAATATTTTTATAAAATAATTATCGTTGGATTCTAAGAATTTGTATTTTATGAAAAAAAAGATTTGGGTTTTATTGGGTTTGCAATAATAAGTATTTATAATAAACATAAATGATATTGATTTTAATTAATTAATAAATTTATTGCTATCATATTTATAATAAATATACTAAACAAATTTATAATAAACTACTGAACAAATTTAATGATAAAATTATTTTAACTATAAATTTCATTTTCACTATCGAATCGTGAAAATATAAGTTAGTATATTTTTAAAAAATCTAATTTCATCAACGTTAATTAAATTATGTCACACGGCGCGAGTATTTTCGCGATTTCCCGGATCGGCATCCGAATATTTCTCAATCCGCGTGGCGACACCTGTTAAAGAAAAGTTAGAGAGGAGAAACACCGAAACGGATGGAGGGAATTAGGTGGGGGGGGGGGGGGGGGGGAGAGGGGAAAAATTCCCCAGGGGGATGCAAAGACGGAATATTGGGGGAGAGAGCGAGAGAGAGCGAGATAGAGATTGCGGTATGCGGGTTAACAGATTGAGAACGTCCGAAGGTAATTACGACGAGCTGCCAATATCGTGGATTGACGTAACGAGATCACCGAATGTCATTTTTTACCTCTGCCTGGTCTCCGTTGCCATTTTCTACGTAGGCACAAATACACACACACACACACACAGGCACGAACACGTTTCTTCGTGGCAGATCTATTTGCAAGCTCTCGTACAAATGCCAGTCAAGCGAGTCACTGAAGAGTCATTTCTCAACCGGGAGGAGAAAATCAACGTCGTGTATCCGTGAAAAAAAAATCTTCGTTTTCAAGATAAAAAATGAAAGGAAGATGAAAACTGTAGAATTATCCATATTATAGTTGTCACAATTTAATAATAATAAAAAATAAACCCAACCAAAATCATTGGTGCCCAGTAAAATGATTCTGGTTAAACGAATTATTGAGTAAATAAATAAAGTAATCAGTATAGCTGTAAAAAATAAATAATAATAAACAATAAAGCCAAACGAATCATTGTAAGCAAAATAACACGACTTTAACAAATAAGGAAGTAAAAAATAAAATAATAATGAAAACATTGAAACAAAACAGTCAAGTAATTAAATAATTAAGTACGATAATAGGAAGAATAATATCAAAGAAATTAAATGAGATTATTTAATTGTTTTATTAATTATTTTATTAATTAAATAAGTTAATTAATATAATAATTAAGTATTGTATTATTTAACATATTTAATTAATAAAATACTTATTTAAAATAATTAATTTTGATAATAGGTAAAATAAAAATAACGAAAATAAATAGAATAATAATTAGACGACTAAATAAGTGAACGCAGTATTATTAATTGAGAGAAGAAGATGCTTTACTAATTACTCTTCAACGGTACGGTTTTTTTTGGATCGCTCGTGAAACAGAATTGTCATGTTTTTTTTTTTTTTTCGTTAATGATGAAACGGAGTTTCTCTCGCTGCATCGCGAACGAGCGAACGGTCGAATATTTGGCACGCGTTTGGGCCGCTCTGTTCGCGAGCGTCTCATTGATAAAGTTCAAGCATATTTCTGTGATCTTTCTTACTTTATGAGAATATAATTCGTTCGAATGAATTCTTGAACTTGGAGGATTTGGGCTTGCCTGACGTCAAGAAAGGCGACAAGAAATTTCGAAATCTGAAGGTTACCGCCTGTTATTTTTGTTCACCAAAAGTGGTGTTAAATTTGTATTTTAATTTAACGATTAATATTAATAGTATTTTATTATAATATATAATTTCAATAATTCCGAATATTTAAATGTTATATTATATAAAGTTAATTAATTCATTAATCGGTTTATATAATTTTACCAGAAGTTCGTAATGAATATAAAGTAATGAAATTTAAGTAATTATTAATTCTATTAATTCAACAATAATCCTAAATCTGATATTTCATTTTCGAATTTCAGATCGTAATTCCGATGTTATTTTAATTAATGGCGAAAATCGATTTCGTTTGTTTGGGTTTTTTTGGATTCTAGACGGGCATAGACGGTCAGGAAGAAATCGGGGGTGACCGGAAGCGAAAAGAAATGGTCTTTAAGGGGGTTTCAATTTACGAGGAGGCGTCTCGCTGCTGGTCTCGCTTACCCGCTCGTTTTCGAGACTCGAGGAACGATGAATCACCTCGAAAACGACGATGCTGACCGATCTCGTCGACGATTATTTTCCTCTCGTTGCACGATCAATTTCACGCCGTGGAAACTGCAGGATCGTGTCACGTAATTTAGTGCTCGTTTCGATCGCGGTTAGAGAGAGAGAGAGAGAAGAATCTCTAAACTTAGAGCTCACCAGAGCAGGTCCAGATTTTGCAGCTTCTTGGCGGGCGTGTCGAGTCTGCGTCCTCTTCTTAGCATCCGACGTTATCAATCCTGCCGCGAGTCCTATCCCGACCGCCCTCAACACTCAGAAACGCTTGAACAACGAAAATAAAAAATAAAAATCGTGACGATGTTTAAAAGTATCGAGTCAGATGGGCGAATGAATGAAATCGAGAGAAAGGTTTTCAAAACATTGATCATCATCATCGTCATGAAATTAACGAAGACCGGATACCAGAATATTTTTTTTCTTTTTCTGAAGACATATTTTTAATATCCAAATTTTATTAATTTTTTAGTTATTTAATTTCATCCAGCTTTAGCTAAAATGTTCGTAAAATTAATTTTTAAAAACTCGAATGTATCTTTAAATAAAAGAGAATTTGGAAAATTTGTAATAAATTTATTGAAATTAAATATCGAAATAATTGTCGTATCAATGTAATATTTTTTAAAGCTGTAAATTTAGCTCAAGATAAAATGTTTGTAAAATCAACTTTTAAGGACTTGAATATATCTTCAAACCAAAATTAATTGATAAAAATTGAATATCCAAGAATTGTCGTATCAATTTAACATCTTTAAGAGTCTCAAATTTAGCTCAGAATGTACGTAAAAACAATTTTGAAACAGTCGAATAAATCTTCAAATAAAAATTAATTTATAAAAATCTAAATAAATTAAATAAATTTAAATATATAAAAATTGTTGTATCAATATAGATTTTGCTGTATCTTTGCAATCGGAAATATAGAATAATGATCGAAATATTTCGGTGAAAAAAGAAAATGCAATATTTAAAAAAGATGGAAAAGGAGTGTGTACGAGAGCACTCGAAGGTTCTCCAACGATTAGAAAGAATCCCCGACCGGATGATCCACTAGAGGGAATATCTTCGTCCAGACACACGACTCGATCTCGTCTGAAATAAAAAAGTGAAGGGTTTTTTCCTGCTGAAGATAGAGAAGAAAAAAAGGCTTCAAGATGTTCCGGTCTGCCACGGGAACACCCGTTCTATCATATCTAGAGGATGATTATTAAATCTCCTCGAAAGTGTGCCTTCGCGTGTTACGAATTATATACATTACTTTCTCAGTATGAAACACACAAACTATAGAATTTTAACATTTTTATGTGAGTATTAGGTTGTTTCGGTAGACCCAAACGAAGTATAAAAATTAAAAGTTCTGAGGTGAGTATTTAGGCTGTTTCGTTAAACCCAAACAAACCCAAATAAACTATGAAATATGAAAATATTTCATAAACTATGAAATATGCAAATATTTCATAAACTATGAAATATGCAAATATTTCATAAACTATGAAATATGAAAATATTTCATAGCTTATTTGGGTTTGTTTGGGTTCGGCGAAACAGCCAAATACATCAGAATTTTGAAATTTAATATCTTGTTTGGGTTTTGTTTGTTTGGGTTTCATCAGTTTTCTTTTTTTAATTTCATAGTTTGTTTGGGTTTGACAAAACAGCCTAAATACTCACGTCAGAATTTTTTATTTTTATCCTTTGCTTAGTGTTTTATTTTTATATTTGGCTGTTTCGAGGATTTTGAAATCCTCGAAACAGCCAAAAATTCATTCGAAACAGTTTTGAAAAATTCATTTTCACGGAGAATGAAGGAGGATTTTAATATACAGGGTGTTCGTTTATCGAAGTGGAAGGGCGGTGGTTGGACAGTGGGTGAACGGGAGTACCCGCCGGTAGATGGCAATGGAAGTGGCAACGACTCGTGAAAGACGGGAGGAGGGGGGAGACACGCGAACACCCTCGCACACACGCGAGAGTAATCGAGACGGAAGGAGGGCGCGTGTCAGACGCGTGCCACTCGGATCCGAACTTTTCTCTCTTCGTTTCGCTTCCCGCCTCTCTCCCTCGCTTGTACCCAGCCGGCTTCTTTCCTCGCCGATATTCCCTTCTCCCTTCCGCTCTTCCGGCTGAGAAGCTGCGCCCGAGAAGCTTCGAAGTTCTCCTGGCTCGCTCCCCGCAATCCCGTTCCTCCGTAAAGATATTAGGACTGGAATTATCCATAAGAGCCGAGATACCGAGATCCTAAAGACTCTCTCCAACCCACGTCGTTCGGTCGAGTGCTTCTTCACTTTTATCGTTAAATTCATTTTTTATTTATTATTTAGACGTTTTATTGTTTAAAATGGATCATTGATGATTGATTATTCATTATTTACTCGTTTTATTGATTAACTGTGATCGGCTCGATTGATTGTTAATTGCTAATTATTATCACTGTCAGCGTGACGTTTATTAAATTTAGAATTTAATTAATTAATTAATTAACGATTTATTCGATTTTCGACCCTTTTGTTTAACATCACGAACGACCTCGACTTTTGAACTCCCGATATCTATAAATATTCATGTCGCGATTTTTACATTCCTCAAATATAAAAATTCAAATATCCAAATTTTGGTTTTTAAATTTACAGAATCGTAACCTCATCGGCTGAGTTTGGAAAATTCAAATATCTGTACGGCGATTTTCGTATTTACAATGTCCGAAATACAAATCTCCATTTTTATATTTTTAAAAAGCGGAAATCCAAATAACGATCTTTGCGTTTTTGAAATACAAAAAATAATAATCTCAATTTTTTAGTTTCCGAAATACCATAAATAAAAATTCCGAATTTTCAGTTGTCGGAATACAAAATATACAAATCTCTATTTTTGACTTTTCAAAAACCAAAAATCCAGAAGGCGATTTTTGAATTTACAAAGTTTAAAAATTCATGGCTCTATTATTGGGTGTGAAAAGTTTGAACGTTGGATCGACGGGTGATTCTGAAAATCTAGCTGTCCCCGTAAAATTAATTTTTTTTTTTCTTCGTGCACACCCGTTCGGTTTTTTGTGAGTTTTGTGCACAGGCTGTGTGCACGCGTCAGCGTCTGCGCCAGCTGATCGGAAGGTCCTCGGAGGCTTCATTGTAACCCGTTTGCCTACACGAGCGGTCTAGTCGTAGAAAATTCGAGAGATGAAATTCCATGCGTAAACACGAAAGAGAGGAGCGACAGGAGCCACCGGACGAATTGCCACCACCTGCGAGAGCCGAATCTCGATGGGCCAACATCCACCGAAATCTACGGATATACCTACGTACCATCCGCGATCTCATTGTCATACTTCGGTCCGTCTCGAATTCAAATTCGTCCCTCAAGGGTTCCTAAAATTCGGCAGACGATGAGAGGGTGCTCGTGCGATCAAGGGTCGAATACTTTTTTTCTTCCTACCACCGGTATGATCGATGGTCCGAAATGAAGGAAGCGGTGCAGAGACAAAAAAGTCTATTAAAACTCATTTTCTGTCGATACGTGTTAAAATGATCATTATATGAGATAATAAAATTAAAATTAAAATTAAATTAAAAGTATAATAACAAATTTAATAAAATTCAATTAAATTACAATTATGATTATATATAATAATAAAAATACATCGCTTTGTTATTTGCTTCTATAGTGTATAATTATATTTATTATTATTATTATATTTTTCTATATTATATTTACAATATAATCTTTAATTGTCATTTAATAATGATAAAAGATGCAACAAGTGTTTTATTATGCAAGCATTTTTTATATTCGGATAATATAATATTGATATTCTACTATGAAAAATATTATTATTATTATTATTATTATTTTTTTTTTTACGTATTATTTTCTTTCCATCCATATAATTCGTTAGATTCGATGAATCATCCATAAATTCAATTTTTTTAATTTATCATCTAGTTTACTCGTTTATTATTATTTTATTTCTTATTATATAAATCGAAAGAAGCCTGCGAAATAATAAATTTAATTTTTTCTCTGATTTATTTATTATTCATTTGTTTAATTCATTCCATTTCGAAGTAACCTATTCTACCAATATCAATATTATTAAATCTACATTTGTAATAATTATTTTCATTTTTATTCTTAAGAATTTTCAGTTATTATTGTTTTCTGGAAATGTATAAATTTTTATTTTGTCGTTTTATGGAGGAAATAGAACTGGTATAAGCAATAAATATTAATTTACGAGATATCTTAGAATTCGAGCAGTAGAAGCTATTGCGCATTGGGAGAGTAGGACAGGAGAGAAATAGAGAGAGAGAGAGAGAGAGAGATGGAGAAAAGTTGAGAAAAGGATGATCATAGATGAGTCAATGGGAAATGGTGGTTAGTCAGATGTCCCCAATCGCCAAGTGGGTACCAGTCTAATCCTGTCAAGTTCTTATACACATAAAGTACACGATGTACAGAGTACTTCCGGCTGTTCCGTAGTGAACAGCCATTTCTTCACTTCCCTCGCTTCATCTATTCCTGTTTTCCTTTTTTCATTTCCATTTATCTACATCTAGCGAGTTTCAAGGTTGATTCGTTGCCATACGAAATGAACTGTCCGGATGTTATCGTCTTGCCAATTTATTTTCAACATTGATTAACCCGAACAAACCTAAACAAACCCAAACAAACATTGATAAATAATTGTATAGATAAACAAATGAAAAGTTTGATAAATAAAACGTCCTTGAAGGAACTTTACGCTCCTGTGTCCAAAGACTTCAAAGACTCGGTACGAACTGTAAAATTCATACATTCCCGATCTAATTCCAGTCCGTCAAATTCCAGACGAGGAAAGACACGTTGGAGCAATGGAATACGAGAAGTTCGAAAATCCCAGTGGCAAGTTGCCAAGCAATTCGTTTTTGCAAATGTACAGCTGTAAATTCTGCCTCGCTTGGCCACACGGATTTATACGTATGAAAATTCGCGTATGGCTGGACGATGCCAACCGGGAATCGCTCATTTCGCATCTTTCGAGGTACTCGTCATCGGTCTACGATTCGCCAGAACGAAGAAGGGACGTCTGTCAATGCTTTTTCTTATTTTTTTTTAATTCTTTGGAATCATCGGATCCATGTCAATTCAGTGGCTTTCCCAATGCTTGAAAAGGAGTGAAGATGGAGGATAGATTGATTATTTATTTGGGCTTGTTTGGGTTTGTTTGGGTTTGTCTATCGTCTTTTTCTTTATCATCGTTCGACCATTGTAACGACGAGTAATGATGCTGCAGAATTCAGGGGATGAAACAATTCAGCTCCAGCTAATGGAAAACGTTGTCCAAATACGAGAAAAAAAATTTACGAATTGCAATGAATAATATTATTATTCAATAATAAAGATAAC
>JAPYZI010006800.1:0-16005 GCA_030523105.1 Ophioninae sp. A BG-2022a
TCAGCCCACGAAAATTCCTCAATGAAAATCGTGACCCTCAATGTTTTAAATTCAATTTGAAATTTATCATAAATCGAATGGGAAATTTGTTTGGGTTTTTTCTTGCTCTCTCTCTCTCTTTTTCTCTCTCTCTCTCTTCTTCATACTCAAAATTGACGTTTTTTCAGCCCACGAAAATTCCTCAATGAAAATCGTGACCCTCAATGTTTTAAATTCAATTTGAAATTTATCATAAATCGAATGGGAAATTTGTTAGGGTTCTCTCTTGCTCTCTCTTTCTCTCTCTCTTTCTATTTTTCTCTCTCTCTCTCTTCTTCATACTCAGAATTGACGTTTTCTCAGCCCACGAAAATTCCTCAATGAAAATCGTGACCCTCAATGTTTTAAATTCAATTTGAAATTTATCATAAATCGAATTATTTTTAGCAATGAAATCAAATAATTTATTAAATTAATTCAATCAATAATAATTACATTATTCATTAATTCAAATTGCAGGTTCAATTTAATATTAATCACTTAAATACTTCTATTTTTGTTCATTAAATTAAATAATATTATTCTTCATAAACACTTGATTAAATCAATTTAACCAAACTAGTAATTGAATTATTAGTTAAATAAAATCGTACCTGCATTCGACCCCATTATTTCACATTAATAATAAATATTTTTACATTAATCCAATCGTTCTTAACTTTCATAAATTGGTGAGACACGTTTCCCAAAAACAAATTTTGCTCAAATTACTCACCTGCTAAATATAATTATCTACAATTAATAAAAAAATAAAAAAAAAATAAAAATTCGACAATTATTTTTCAACAGCGCCGATAATAAGCCTCGAATTCTGAGTTACAAAATTAAACGATCGGAGTCGAGTCTCGCACTGGTGGCTTCGATGGTTTCGAGCGGAGCTAATAATCGACGTCGTAAACAATGGGACACGAATTACAATACCCGAGAAAAATGTACTCTTCGGTTGCCTGCGGTGGCTGGTTTCGTTCTTCTTCTCCCCCCCCCCCCCGCTCCTCCTCGACCATCTTCGAATATTGAGTCCCGAGCTGCATTCGGCGCATTAAAAAATCTCGATTTATTAACTGTGGCACGCGACGAGACTCTCGCGTGCGTGCGACTTTTATTTATTTTGCCTGTAGACTTGTAAGACTTACCTGCTATTTTTTATTTTTTTTTTCTTTTTTTTTAATTTTTTTTCCTTTTTCACTCCTCTTTCAAAGGGACACCAAAGAGAGGAAGAGAGAGAGAGAAAATGACGCTTAAGCTCATGAATCCTGACAGGAAATATATAACGCTTGGGAACACGCATCGGGAAGAAAGAATTGTTGGGCGGCAAGCTCTAGTTACCATGTCGTAACTCGACTTTAACTCGCCTCGATCCTTTTACCCAATCATAAACATTTGACCGCGGATTTCTCACCGAGGAATGTCCCAAAATTTATCATTGAGCTCGACTTTAATTTGCATGTTATGTTTGCCAGGCATGCAAACGACGAAGGGTGAAGGGGAAGGGGGAATGGGGAGGGGGGAGGTGGAAGAGAGAGGGAGAAAAATAATTGTTACGATATTTGTAATAAAATATCATTACGAAAGAAGATTAATAATATTTAAGATATTTAACGGATAATATAAGAATTTAGAATACAGTAATTATTTATTATTGTATATTATATAATAATAATAATAATAATAATAGGGATTGTATATTTTTTATAATCGATTAAGCCAATTTTAATTAATATTACTTGATAGATTATTATTATTATTTATTTATTCATATTTTTTCGTGTATTGTTTGTACTCGTAATAATTGTTTTATAATATTCATTGTTGATAAAGCTATTGTTTATTGATATGACTCAATATTTTGTTATTTTATATTCATTCATAATTTTTTATTATCTATTTGTATTTTTAGTAATAATAATAATAATAATACAATATGATGTAATGAAGAATTTAATAAATAATAGTGAGACATAAACATTAATTTAAAAAACGTAATAATATATCATTTATACAAATGAAAAGGAGGGGAGTTCGAAAGAAAAATACTAATCGATTGGTATTTATTAATAATGAATACTAATTGCTTAAATCTTTTAATTAAAATAACTATTAATAATGAATATTTTTTTCACTACTAAATAAAAAATACAGTAAGTATTTTCCGACAAAAAATCATAGTAAAAATTATATTATTAAGTAATAAATAAATTTAATAAAAATCATGTTTTTTTCAGTTTTTATATCGTTTTTATTTTTCGAAATAAAAATTTTATAATTATTAATGAATAATAAAAAAGAAAAAAATGTTTAAAATGTTCTATAAAATGTTTACCTCGGATTCGAGTGTTAGAAAACTGGCTGATGGTGAGGGTTTGGGGAGGGGGGAGAAGGGACGATTTCAGATACCTAAACAACGATAAAACATTTTCACTTTCGCTTCCTCCCGGAGATTTTCTACTCACGAATCTTCTCGAGTACCATCGCGAACACTCAACTCGGCATTTATCACTCGTCTTCGAAATATGAAACGAGGAAGAGGACGGCCAGTGGATGAGGCCGGAGTGAGGGAAAAGGACAAAGGGAGGAAAGGGAAGGGGAGAAATTGCAAATGGTTGTTGTTATACGAGATTCAGAGAAATTACGACTTATTATGTTACATCGTGTGTACATAAGTATGGCGCATGCTCGGTCTACACTCCCGCAATAAATCTCCCGCGGCACTCTACGAAATTCGATCTGGATGTGCCAGCTGTCACTTTTTTTTTACTAGTTTTATTCGCATTCTCCCGGCTCGAATTGACATTTTTTCCCATCGGTGTGAAAACTCCTTTCAAACTTCGCGAATGGCGATATAAATAAGTAAAAAACGTTTTAAAAAAATTAAAACAGATATATGTTTTTATTTTAAAAATTAATTTAAAAAATAAATAAAAATACAGAAAATTAATAATAAATAAAACATAAATGAGGAAATAAAAAATCAATGAACGAACAAAGACGGACAAATAAATCAATCAAACTGAGAAATACGAAATAAAATTCAAATTTTTTTTTTTTATTAAAAATCACAACGAAATTAAATGTTCTCTATGTGTAAATTTCTTTTTCTTTTTTTTTTTTTTTGAGGAAAAGCAATTTTTTTATCGATTTGAGAGAAACGTTTTAAATGTTTTATTTAATTTAAAAAATTGTCTTACTACTAAATTTAAAGTTACTACTGATTAGATAACTAATTACTAATTAAATTTGAACTTCCGTACTAATTACATTAATTTAATACGAATTATGTAATTAAATGTTCATTTTTACATTTTTTCTAACGAAAGAAAAATCGGATTCAATAAAATTTTGTTGTGCAATTTAATTTTTTAAATTGATTTATAAAATGAATTTAAAATTTTTCAAACGATCGTTTTTATAAAAGATCTTTTTTGTTTATTCGTGAAATGTTCTTACATGAGAAAATATTGAATTTTGATTGTTAATACAGGAAAACGATAATTTCGCTAAAAATTTGATTTCTCGCAACTTTTCAAGGTTTCGTCGAGACTATTCGTGATGAATATTTTCTACGGGGACTAGTTTGTCATTAGGAGGGTATAAAAAAAACCTCTTTATAGACCCAACGCTAGAAACTCGCTTCGCGTTGTAATACTTACCTAGGATTAGTGTCTCGGTATCCCAACAGTTTATTTCAGAATTATCGTTCTTTATATCCGCCTCGTTATTAATCTTTATTTTTATGATAATTCTTCATTTTACCGTCCGTCCATTTTTTCATGATTTTTTTTTTTTTTTATTTTTTTTTCTGACTGTCGTCCTTCTTTTTTCTTTCCTTCCTTTTTCGATACTCTCGCCCGTGCGGAGAGCGCGACTTATGCTAATTTTACGATCATGTGCCCCGCAAGATCGCGCTATGGCAAATAAATTCTGCGTCCCGAGAGTTCGCCCAAAAAGTTTTCGTACGGGGCATTCCGTGCGCCAATTCAATCGATGTTTCGTCCTAAAAACGTTTCTCCTTCGAGGACCACCGAGCTCGGAATTTTTTCATTACCAAGAGGGCACAGGGAAACTGGCGAAAACTCGGGTTTCCCAAAGGCGAATAGTGCCGTTGTTCTTTTTTATAATTTCGCAGTAAAGTTTGGAATGTTATTCATTTTAAACAGAACTTGAAACAAGTCAATGAGAGCCTTAAATGCCGGATGAAGGATCGTTTTACGATCCTAACCTTTCGATTCATCACTCTCTGACACCTGAGAAACATTCCCGAACGTTCAATGCGCGGAACGATTTTTTTTTCGCGGAATTCCGAATTTGCAGGAGGGCAGAGGGAAACTGACGATAACTCGGGTTTCCCGAAGGCGAAAATCGTCATTTTTTTTTTAATCGCTTCAGCGGAAACTCCGTCAACTTATTATCCGGTCACCCATCCAACTGCTGTCTTACCTTGGTCATTAAAAAAAAACTTGGAAATTGGAAGAGGTCCGTTTCCTTCGATCGGATCGATACTGCGTCTGAGCCCTCGACAAAATTCCAATCCAACATTCCTCGAAGTTCATTCTCAGCGCGGGGGCGTCTTGGATTATCGGATATAATTAGACTGTATCCGCGAGTTTCCCAACGAGGGCGTTACGTCGAATTCACACACGTACCTGAATGTTGTTTCACGTGTTGCGTGGCCCGTAAACCGCGACGCTCGGCCTGCCAATCAAAACACGAAAACGTAGCCGGAAGCCGTGAAGGATTATCGAGCGCCTCGTTTTCGGGGATCTTCATTTATCTATGAAAAAAAAAAAAAATAGGCCAAGAAACTTTTCATATTTTTTTAACACGTCCATGGATATTTTACTTTTTTACAAAAACCTGATTTTTGTAAATTGGAAAAACGATTTATTTATATTTGTGAGTTTACGTAAATATATGTATTTTTAAAAAATCGAGCTTCAAAAAAAAATATTTTTACAATAAAAAAAAATTTGTTTCGAAAGTCGAAAAATTTTTCAAAATTCGAAAAAAAAAGAAAAAAAAATTCCAATCGACAAAACATCCATTATGATCATCAATGGTGGGGATGGGGTGATTTTTGAAGAGCGCCACCGTAAGTTTCAGGTTTCTCTCCACCTTTGCCGCGGAACATCACGAATTCTAATTTATTCGAGGGTACAACCCCGAGTGCATAATAAGCTCGCGCGCACTGCCCGATAATATTTATTGATGCAGCGTTGAGCGCGGAAGAGGTGGAGCAACGTCATCGTGGCCAGAAGTTGCTAAGAAATCAACGGTCTTGTCATCCGGCGGACGTTTATTATCTTTTAATTAATTGAATACTCCATTGTGTTTGGCGTGATCCTCGTACGATACGAAGTATCACTGTAACTCGTGTACCTATTGAATTATTCAGTAGTAATTCGGATACGAGACCGGGAAAAAAAATCATCAAAGTTCAGGTTTAATTCGTCGTGTCACTATTTATTTAAAAAATCCCATCAATCGTTACATTATAATTAAAACCCACACGCTCGCTAATTAATATTAATTAATCTTTCAATTATTCGAATCTCTTAATAATTTTCTATAATTATTACAATTACTACTAACTTCAATAATTTTTATAATTATCTATGAATATTTCAATAATTAATTAAATAGTTATAATATAATGTACAATTAATTCGAACATTAAATCAATCAACCTACTGATTAATTTCATCAATACAAAAAATCCTCGTTAATTTATTAATCACTCGATTCATTAATTTCTGCCCATATTATTTTAACTGTCGAAAGAATTATTAACATTGAATTCAAATTCGTCGTAAAAATATTTTACGATTACTAATCTGATTAAATTATTAATTATTAATGACATAATATTATAACGATAATAAGCCAAATAATAATAATAATAATATTAATAAATTATTGTTGGGTTTTTTCACATTATTATATAAATATATCATGTTAGTATATCATTGTAATAACAATAACCATGAAAATAATAATTATAAACACAAATAAAAAGAATTAACAATTAATTATGTAATAAATATATAAATAAAAAAAACTAATAAAAATCACAGGATAATAATAATGTCACTAATAATAATCATGATAATAACCATTTTTATTCTGACGATTCTTCCTGTTTCTGTTACATATTTTTATTTTATTTACAATAATTATTGTACCTAAATTCACGCGTAAATGTAATTACCTTAATTATTATAACGAACGTAATTGCCATCAATGTCCATATTTCCTCGTCACTATTTTTTATTCATTTGTTTCATTATTTATTTCACAGCAGAAATACAATAAAAAAAAAAAAAATTACGACGTGTTTAATAAATCGGTTATTTTATTTATCAGGACTTGATGGGGATTACATTTTCGTGTCTCATTCCTAAAGTGTTCCGCTTTAATAGTCAAATCTTGAGAGAGAAAAAAAAAATATATATATATATATATATAAAAGCAAATCTACGCAAATTACGTTGAACGAAGAAGGAGGGGGGAGGGGAGGGGAGACCGAGAATAATACAGAGAAATACACTTAAACCTGTAAAGTCGGAGTGACTCCTCGAGCAGGTGTATATCGATTTGATTTTTGGCGAAGATTTATATGACGAGCCGGAGGTTCGAATACTCGACGAATATAAAGGTGGATCCGTAAACATGACAGATGGACGCAACATTTATATCTGCACAGACGTCGAGTCGTTTGAATAAAAAAAAAGGAAAATAAAAAATAAAAAATAAATAAAAATAAACGTCCATTAGAAATTGATTCTACGACAAAATAATTATGAATAATTATCGATAGGAGGATCCCTCCCTCTTTTTTTCGACAAATAGTACACAGCTGGAGAGTACGAAATAAATAATATTTTTTCTCTTTTCTTCTTTCCCTCCCTAAATCATTGACGTAGACACGCCTCCCCCCCCTCTCCCTCCGACTCCTCACTAATCAATCCGAAGTAATTAAATTCATATATTTAATTAATTTGATTTAAATTTCACTCTAGAAGATATAAAATAATGGTTTGGTAAAAGTTGAACTGTTTTTTTTTTTTAAAGATGATGAAATTTGAATATTTTTTCGAGTAGGACGATCGAACTTGACGCTTTTCAAAAAAGGTTATCGTACTCGAACTTTTTTGAAAAGGATGTAGATTAAAAAATTAGAGAATAAAAATAGAAAATACATTTTTTAAGTTACAAAAATTACGAAAAATGAAATGAAATTTTCAAAAATGCAGATAAATAACGAGAAATGAAAATAAATTTTCAAAAATGCAGATAAATAACGAAAAATAAAAATCAATTTTCAAAAATGCAGATAAATAAAGAAAAATAAAAATCAATTTTCAAAAATGCAGATAAATAACGAAAAATAAAAATCAATTTTCAAAAATGCAGATAAATAACGAAAAATAAAAATCAATTTTCAAAAATGCAGATAAATAACTCAATTTTCAAAAATGCAGATAAATAACGAAAAACAAAAATAAGTTTTCAACCAAAAAATAAAAATTAATTTTAATAATTACAAAACAAAAATAAAAATTAAGAAAACTTGTAATTACATTTTCTTTTTTTGTTAATTTTGTTTGTTATTTTCGTTTATACCTCTGGTCGATGATTTTTCATGGGAGAGCGGTACGATTTTTCATCCGGTGGGTCTCGCAGCGTGAATTAGACAAGCAAAACGCTCATTATTTCATCGAGCGATCGTGGCGATGTATCAAACTCCGTTGGCCGAAAAGCCTCGAAGAACCGATGACGAAGGAAACACACACGAGGACTTACAAAACGGATATACGGGAGAAGCAACGTTTGCCGGAGTGTTAGTGCGTCCTACTACGTCCCGAGTCGAGCTCAGAACCGAGGGACCGAACGAACGAGCCATATATATCCCCCGAGCGAAATCCCATTTCCGGCGAAAGTATATACGCGTGACATTAGCGTCCCGGGGGTTCACGCCCCCCTGCAACACGTAATTACGCGAACTGTACACGGGAACTCGCCGCCGACGTCGTCCTCGTCGTCGACGTCGACGACGAGGATGAGGCGACCCCGCGATGAACTGCGAGGGATCGAGGAGTTGGGAGGGGGGGGGGGGGGCGTTTCATCGTCTATGAAACGAGCCTTCCGCAACTCGCTCCCTCTAGTCTTGTTCTAGTTACTTAATTTAATTTAGTCTCGTATTTATTAATTTTTTTTATTTAATTTATTGTTTATTAATTTTTGAAAATTTATTCTTTGATTATTAATTTTTGAAAATTTATTTATTAATTTTTTTAATTTATTTAAAATTAAATATTATTTATTTAAAATTTTTTTTTAATTTTAAATAAATAATATTTATTGAACATTTTATTTATTTAAATATTTATAAAAAATTTATTTAAAATTAAATATTATTAATTTTTTTAATTTATTCATTGTTAATCAATTTTTTTTTATTTGTCGAATTTTATTTAATAATTCGTTATTATACGATTTTATTTGTTAATTTTTTAGAGTTCTTACGATTGTATTTATTCATTCGTTTTTATTTCTACACTTTTATTTATTAATTCCTGTTTTATTGATTCATTACAACAATCCAAGTAATACTAATAAACAATGATTTAAAAAAACGCTAATAAACGAAACTTGACGATAATAATGACTATAATAATACTAAAAAAAATAATAATACTTTGTTTTTAATAATAAAATAATCATAAAATAATAATAATAATAATAATAATAATAATAAGAACAAAAACAAACGCAAACAAATAATAATTTTAAAAAATAATGAAAATAAAAAATAAAGTAAAAAAATAATAATAATAAAAAAGAAAAAGGTGATAAGAGGGGGGATTAGTTAGCAACCGGCTGAAGGGGAGGGGGCTCGAAGAAGGGCGAGCGATAAGCGAACTCGAGGCCGGAGGCTCCTAAGCGAGAAAGCGCGAGGAGAGGCGCGAGACCAAAAACGCTCACAGGACCCGACGCATCCTCGAGGGATGGCTCACCGGTCGCAATTCTTCGGGGATTCTCGCGCGGTAGCTAATGCATAATTTCGAAGGAAATTTGAGAACACGCGTCGAGTAGGCGGCCCTTCGTGTTTTCGCGAGACCGAGAAGCGCGAAAAAGAAGTCGAGGGCCCGCGAAGAGAAGAAAAAGAATAAATAAAAGGGCAAAAAAAATAAAAGAAGAAAAAAGACGAAGGAGTCTAGAGATT
Source organism: Ophioninae sp. A BG-2022a (assembly GCA_030523105.1). Classification (NCBI taxonomy): domain Eukaryota; kingdom Metazoa; phylum Arthropoda; class Insecta; order Hymenoptera; family Ichneumonidae; species Ophioninae sp. A BG-2022a. Next base: position 9,260 of record JAPYZI010006800.1, read on the forward strand.
TAAACCGAGTGGTTGAGTCGAAAAGGAACGAGAAATATTTATCGAAAGGTACGCCGAGGAATAAAAGGGCCGAGCCCTTCCTGCAGAGATCCGCCATTTTTACAATCCGATACACGCGTTCGTTACGAAAAAAAAAAAAAAAAAAAAAAAAAAAAATGACTTGCCACCCAACTTTGAGTTATGCCTGACGCCTGGTTTTTTTTAACTAGTATTTTGAAACTATTTTTTAAAAATTACTTTTTGTTTTTCAAAGCAGTTTTTTCGATCTAGTTTTTTTACAGTTTTTTGAACTATGCCTGATGCCTGGTTTTTTTAAACTATGTTTTTAAAACTATTTTTCTTTAATTACTTTTTGTTTTCAGACCAGTTTTTTAGATCTAGTTTCTTTTTACAGTTTTTTTAGGTATACCTGATGCCTGGTTTTTTGAAACTATTTTTCTTTAATTACTTTTTGGTTTTCAAACCAGTTTTTTAGATCTAGTTTCTTTTTACAGTTTTTTGAGGTATACCTGATGCCTGGTTTTTTGACACTATTTTTTTGAAACTATTTTTCTTTAATTACTTTTTGTTTTTCAAACCAGTTTTTTCGATCTAGTTTTTTTTACAGTTTTTGAGGTATGCTTGATGCCTTGTTTTTTTAACTATGTTTTTAAAACTATTTTTCTTTAATTACTTTTTGTTTTTCAAACCAGTTTTTTAGATCTAGTTTCTTTTTACAGTTTTTTGAGGTATACCTGATGCCTGGTTTTTTGAAACTATTTTTCTTTAATTACTTTTTGTTTTTCAAACCAGTTTTTTCAATCTAGTTTTTTTTTTTACAGTTTGTTGAGGCATGCCTGATGCCTTGTTTTTTTTAACTATGTTTTTAAAACTAGTTTTTTTTTTAATCCAGTTGTTTTTACAGATTTTTGAGGTATGCCTGATGCCTAGTTTTTTAAAAATATTATTATAATTATTTTCAATAATGATCAAGAGAAAAATTAACGTTGTATTATTCTCAATAACGAAGTGCGATTTGCACAACGAACGATCAATTATTCACAATTATCGCGACGTTTTTGCATCGATAGGGACGCGTGCGCGAACAATCGCGTGCAAAGGCGTCCGCGAGGCGTTCGGGACAAATTTCTTTCCCCCCCGTCCGCTAGCCAAGAATATTTCTCACGTTTCCACGATTGGCATTTAAAATACCTCGAAACACGTGATCCCTCGACGTACCTTGATTAATTGACAAACGCGTAGTTTTTTTGTATTTTTTTTTTCTTATTGTTTTTTTTTTCGTTTTTTTTTTTTCAAATTGTTCATTTTTCCTGTTGCAAGCCTCGTTTGCTTTTTCACTTATTTTTATTTTTAATTTTTTTTTCGTTCCGTTTACGCCACGTGAACGCGGCAAATTCATAACGCGAAAGCCCTCTCAGTCAGCCCGTTTTGCGTGATAATATATCCACGGCAAAGATCGCGTAAAGACCGGGGAATGATGGATGGCCGTGCACGGAACACGAGGTCTCGCTGTGGAATTAATAGATCCAGCCAAACGATACCGGAGAATTAGTGATCTATGCCACGACGAGTTACCTGAAAGTCTCCCTCCCCCTTAAACCCAATCTCACCTCTCTCTGTCACTCCCATGATTTTTCATCATTTTTTTTTATTATTTATTTTTAAGCATAATTAAAATTGTTTAGTTTCATCTCGATTTGTAGGTTAAGCTAATCTTTATCTCGATTTGTAGGTTAGGTTAATTTATTTACTGATTTTTTCGTGCTCTCTTATTTGTTGAGTCTCAATATTGTTTTGCGTTACGATTTGTTTTTTCTATTCTGAGGATTCTCTATGCCTATACCATGGTTTATATATAATTTATGTGTTTAATTATTATTTTGTTTTTTTTTTCTCCAATTTTTTATTTTCCATTTTGATTTTCGTATTTTTATTCAGTCTGTTTTAGTATTTTCTATTTTTATATTTCATTTTTTTGCTTTCTTTCCTCAATTTGTACTTTTTTTTAAATCATAGTTTATGTATTTTATAAATATCTTTTATAAATATTTTTTATTTTCTTCTTCCAATTTTCGTTTTTGTAAAAATATTTATTTTTCAATATGTTTTCATTATGTTTCTCATTTAATTTTGTATTTTTATTTTTTGCGTATGTATTTTTTATTTTTTCTTTATTCTCCCTTTCTTATCTGTATTAAAAAAAAATTGTTATTTTATTCATCGATTTATTTTCACTATTTGTTTCTAAATAATATTTGAATTTTTAATTATTTTTTCTTTTTCGCCTAAATCCTATAAATAAAACATATATATACATATATATATATATATATATATATATATTTAAATATTTATTTGTTCATTTCTTTCCTCATTTTATAAATTTATAAAGAAACAACAAATTTTTTGAAATACGAATAAAAACGGGACAACCCTGAAAAACGAGAAAAGAAATAAAATAATAACTGTTAAAAAATACATGTACAAAAAAGAAAAATAAAAATAAAAATCACAATTACTATTTTTTTTAATTATCATTTTCAAAATATTTAATTATTTTTTCTCTTCTCTCTCAAATCCTTCTTTACCCAAAACTTTAAACTAGGACACAATAAATTCTGTCATCACCCCCCCCCCCCTCCCCCCCCCCCCCCCCCCCCGCCCTGAGCGAGGAAATACGGTATCGCGCGAATATGAGATTACATATTTTCCGCACCGGGAGGGAGATAAAGATCGTCCGATACCTCGCATACTTCTAATGTTTCTAAATTGTGGAGGGATATCAATGTAACTCGTGTTACACGCTTGTATCGCCGTTTCCATCACGAGAGATGGAGCGACGACGATGGAGTGGTGGGGGAGGCGAAAAGGGCGAGAGGGGGGGGGGGGGAGAGGTGAGAGATTTAGCAGTGGCGTTATATTTTCCAAGCTCTATCCGTTATATCAATTCACCGTTGCGTGTGAATATAAAATGAGGTTCACTCTCACTTCGTGGCTCGTGTCTCACGACACCTATGGCACACTCTCCTTCCCTTTTTTTCGTTCGCCACCTCTTGAACGTTTCCACTCAATCTTTTTTATTAAATTCTTTACACAATTTAGGAATATTAAAAAATTAATTTTTTATATGTATATTTTTTTTTTGTGTATAATAAAAATGTTTTTTTTTTAATAAAATATATTATATATATATATATATATATATATATAGTTTAAATATTTTATAAAATGTTTATAAAATATTTAAATTTATTGTTATTTTTTATTAAAGAATTTTTGTATGTAAAAAAATATGTACGATTATAAGGAGGGATGAGAATGTAAACGCCCCTTAAGGGTACAGAAGGACACTATACCTATAAAAAAAAATATTTTTCTTAAATGAAAATTGTAATTTTGCATTAAATGGAATGATCAATTTATAATTGATAATTTATAATCGTTTTATAATTATGAATATACGCATAAAAGAATTAATTGTAATTATTAATTGATGAGTAATAATATATCATTATTTAATTATTACAAATATAGAAAGAAAAATGTTAATTTATTTTTTCGATTTATTTTCAAGATAAAAACTTGTATTTTTTTTATATAGCTGAGGGCGAAGTTAAAGATGGACATATGATATCCTTTTTATCGATCTCACACCAGAAGACAGTCTGGTGACTTAGAGCAATAAAAAGAATTTTTTAGAAAAAAAAAAAGAATTTTTTGAAGAAAAATGAATTAAAAAAAAATTCTTTTAAAAAAAAAGATTTTTTTTAGAAAAAAACGAATTAAAAAAATTCTTTTTAGAAAAAAACGAATTAAAAAAATTCTTTTTAGAAAAAAAAAGAAAAAAAAATAATTTTTTTGGAATAAAAAGGAATTCTTTGACTATTGCGCGCGCATAATATCGCTTTAAATTCGTATTAATGTGAGATACAGCGATTCGGACACGATATCTTTCCCCTTAAATCCTTAAATCCCCTTTGAGATCCACGAGTTACGTCGCGTGTCGGATTTTCACCGGAGGATACCCGGATAATAAAAACGTCTCAATTCCCATATTTAGGATTGCAAACGCTTTCGTGACAAATACGATCGACGTAAGCGCGAATAAACCGAGTCGCCCCCGCTTTACACCCCCGGCCCTTGTAAATTCCGGGTTTCCGTTGTCCCGAAGGGTCGCCAAGGGAGAAAGAGTTTTTTGCGGGGAGGGGGATACAAATTTTTTCCCGAGGGAGACAGAAAGGTAAGGGGGATTTTTCTCCCCCTGAAATTTTCTAAAGCAAAGCTCTCGAGTGATACGTGTTAAACAACAATTTTTTGTGGGACCGAGGAAAGAGGAAATCATAAAAAGATTCTCTTTTTTCCACTCGTTGAAATTGTAGTTAATTCGGTCTGAAATACAGAATATTTGTCGAAAAAATCGTAATCGATTAATTTGAAAAAGTAAGAAATTTTACATTTTTGCTTTGTTTAAAAATAAAGGAATTTCGAAAATAATAAATCAGTATAGTGAATAATAGATATACAATTAAAACAAATTATAAACTCTACGTAGTCCTCACCGCCTCGACCTAATTCTCTTTTCAAACAATAATGATAATAAATATGATAAAGAACCGCTGCATATTTTTTTTCTTCATAAATTAATAAATAAATCTAAATTTAAAAATTGACGAATAAACAAAACTACCAAAAATAACAAAGAAACACGAATAACAAAAACGATAAATAAATGCTTTTTTCAAACCTACCAAATCAAGCAATAAAAAAATAATAAAATAAATAATAAAAAATAACGATAAAAAAAATAAATAAATAAATATAAATAAAAATAATTATTACCAACATATCCATTTCTCTCTCCTCCCCATAATAACCATAATAATCGTGCTTTCAAGAAACGACCATTCGTCTCAACCCCTCCCGGTTCTCCGAGTCAAAAAAAAAAAAAAAAAAAGATCGGGCGAAAGCTATTGGGGCACGATTAAGCGCTTAAGAGGTGAAGCCCGCGCTTCGAGAATTTAAGCTCTCGGCTTACAATAGTGGGTCTTCGGGTTTGCCATTGCTATAGACATACAGATATATACACAAGTGAGCCTGGCCAACGAGAGAGCCACGACGTTCAAAAAACCACTTGGCAAAAACGTTCGACCACGAGAGACACACGAAAGGTCTATTGGGAGAACCACCTCCAGTAAGAGGGGGAGGGGGGAGAGTCCGCCAATTTTTTTTTTTTTTTTTTTTTTTTTTTTTCCCGCGTATTGCTGGTGGACAGTGGTGTGGTCTGTCCCCTCCGACAAATCGGGTATTTATGATCTTCCAGGCACAATAGCGAGGAAGAGCTTTAATCCCCTCGAGGGAGGACGAGAATCACGCTCGTGGATATATAAATACGTACACACAATTATACACGGCAACATTCGCGTTTCCTAATACAGGGTGACTCGAAAATCAATTTTTTCAAAATTCTCGACAACTTTGATCATTTTCCAGATGTCCAATTTTGGGTAACTTAATGGTAGGATCGGTGAATCTGTTTGGGTTTGGGATAAAAGAGCCATACTTAAATATAGCCTGGTGAAAAAAACATTGTATAGAAAATAAATGCATATAGAAAAACAAAATTAATATTATAGAAAATAATTGTTGACAATAAAAATGGTTTTTGAAAAAATTATTATTAAAACAATACTCATTTGTATAATATTTGTCGAAGAAAATGCTTGTTGACAAAAAATTGGGAAAAAATGCTTGTTGACAAAAATTTTGGGAAAAAATGCTTGTTGACTGAAAATTCTTAGGTTGTAAAAATGATTTTAAAAAATGACTAGTGAACAAAAAATTATTTATTCAATAGCTTTCCGAATGTGAAAATAATTAATGTTCTCTCGTTTTTCAAACACGATGGCTCAAAGACATAAAATCTTCTTTCGTAGTTAAAGAAAACTTAAAAAACAAAAAGATTTGTTTGGGTTTATCTCTTGTCCCAAACACAAAGCTCCAAGAGTGATAAGAATTTTTTGCAAGGAATTTAGAGAAGGCATATTTTGATTTCTGAACAATACTTTTCGTTTTAAACAAAAAGAAAAAAAAAGAAAAATATATTTCTAAAAAAAAAAAAACAAAAGGAATACTTTTTAAAAAAGCTTAAAGAAAAAACTTTTTCACGAAAGGGTCTCAATAAAAATTAAAAAAAAAAACATATTTTCCCAAACAAAAAAAAAGTTGTATTCCTAACCAAAAAAAAAAAACCAAAAATGAATTTATAAAAAAACCAAAACCGTATTTCAGCACGAAAAAAACGATAAAATACTTTTAAAAAAAAGCATTAAAAAACATGTTTTTCTTCGACAAAGCGTTCAAATGAGATTTTCCTTGAGGCCTTAATTTCTCCGGGTCCACCCTGTACACGAAAAGGCTAAAAAGAGGAGGAAGAGTTTCTCGCGCGTTATATTTCTCGGTGTCGGTGGCGCGCGTTCCTTTATATACCTTACCGGTGTCTCCTTCCGTAACGTCGAGGTCCTCGGGAGGGATACGAGAGAAAGAAGGAAACTCGATGAGGACGCGCGACGCGATAGTTCCTCTTCCTCGTTTTTCTCGCGTCTGGATATCTCTGGAGGGCCTCAGGATTGCGCGGAACACGCACGCGCGTGATCTTCCCTCGCTTTTCGATACGCGGAAGGTGACTCCTTTCTTACCTTTTTTATTTTTTCATTTTATCCATTGTTTTTTTTTTTTTTTTTTTTTTC
>JAPYZI010006806.1:0-11344 GCA_030523105.1 Ophioninae sp. A BG-2022a
CAAACAAAAATATTTATTTAATCATTTATTCAATAATCGGAGCTCTTGTATCCAATGTTAGGTATCATCAAACTTCCAGGGTGGTGATTCTCGTTGAAGGCATTATCGAAGTGAAGGTCCATGGTTGAGAAAGGCGAACGGTGTCCCTTTCAGCCCTAATAAAGTTCAACAATCTGATGGAAACCGAAGGTGAAAACTTGATGGAAGAGAAAGATAGGAAAATGGCGATAGGAGAGAGGAGGTAGGAAAAAGGGACAGAAGTTAAGGAAAACGTTACACAGCTGTGTGGACTTGCTGTATCGAAGGACACGTTCGATCGTACACCACACACAAATACACACATGTCGAAGCTTACACATTCTTTGTGCTTCACCCTCGCTTCATTCTCATCGGCGTTGAACTCGATCAACAAATAGACTAGCCGTGCCATTGTACGACAACGAGCTCTCTCGACCATCGACCAAAACCTACCAGGTGTTCGTCTTTACCCCTAACTCTCTCCACGCATCCAGAATTCATCGTCATTTTACATCGGGCCCACTCGGCCCCACTTTTTTATTTTTCATCTCCTCCCCTCCCTTTCCTTGAAAATCAAACAGGAAAATTGATAGGATTCCTCGACGAGTTTGACAAAAATCGCAACAATGTATATATACATTTTTTTTTTGCTTTTATTAAATTCGAGAATCGTATTTCTACGTGTAAAAGTCAAAGTCTTGATCGTCCGGCTGATGACTCAGAAACGTATAATTTCGATGATATTGAAATTCGCGACGTTTCGGCTCAACGAAAATGATTATTTTTCAATTTTTTCTATTTCTGTTTTTCAATGATATTACGAATAAAATACCGGAATATTTATTCGACTTGTTTATTGTGATAATTTAATATTCTAACGTTAAGATAAATATTCAGCCAAATAATGAAACTAAGGAAAATTAAAAAATGGAAAACGAAATTTCATTGTGAGAATAACCATAAGAACTTCAAGTCCATAAATATCGAAGGTTGTACCGTGATGTGATATAAAGTTGTATATCATGACGTAGAAACTTTTGAAAAAGCGATTCAATTTTTCAAAAGTATTTTTCGAAATTCCCTTTTTAAGGTGACAAAATACAGGACTCGTTAAAACGACAAATATGTGTTTTAATATTTAACTCCTTGAAAATTCGTGTTTCGATTTTTTTATCGTTGATAATAAAAGAGTCAACGTTTCAAAAATTTTTGAAAAAATAAAACAACTCGAAAAGAGCTTATCCCGAATTCCCTAAATTCGTGAAACGAAAATCCAGAATTAATGATCGATTTACACAAAACTCAAAATTCCATCATTACAACACCACTATTCCGATCCAAAAAAACGAACGAGGCTAAACAAACATTTGAAAATTTTTCGTATTCGCCAGTTGCTTCAAAAAAAACGCTGAAAAAGTTGAAAAAAAAAAAAAAAAAAACTGTCGCTGACAATCGTCAGGAATTTTTTCGTAGAAAGTTACTCGGGGTTGGCCCTTAGTGATAAAAGGCTCCTCGAACGATTCCATATTTAGTTTAACCGGCTGAACGTACCTATTATTACGTCGTAGACGTAAAGCTCCCAACAAGGCCTTCATCGTCCAGGCTTGAGGCTCTAGAGCTTCGTATACACGCGTTCATCCATACACACACACACACACATGCGCACACATCGGGAGTTTAACACCGCTTATACACAAAGGGACTTAGCTCGCACGATTTAACACGTAAATCGACTTGCGGTGGAGTCTTTTGTTTGCCGGTGTGTCGCATTTGCATGGTCTGTTGGAAACTGGTATACCATAATGGAGATATATCTCGAGTACCTGCGGAAAACCAGTTTCCCTTCGCTCGGCTATTTACACTTTTGATATATATATATATATATACACACACACACACTTAAAAGTGTTGCGAGAGAAAGAGGACGGGACGACGAAAGGGCAAGTGTCACGGCCTACGAGTTTTCCATTTCGCCCGACACACGTGAACGATGAAAGACACACGTACGTAATTATACTCATACTCGTTAATAAGAGAAACGGATTTTGAAGACATTCGACGGCATGCAACCGAATGTTAACCCTTTTTCAAATCGTGTTTGTACTTCTGCAACATACCATTCAAACGGAAGTAAAAAATATACCAAACGATGATAAATCGAGTTTACTCGATGTTGCACATCGGCAACAAAGCATTTTAACGATTCAGTAACAAACTATCTCGCTAGATGACGATTGTTGTATTTGGGTTTGATTCAAGTGACGAGTACAAGCCTGTTTCGCGTTTTTTCGAGTTTTCTTAAGAAAACAAATATTTTTTTGGTGAAACAGTGATATTTGGCTGTTGAAATCGATACAAGAGGCAAGAGGATGTATTTCAATAATCAATAATATTTTTAATGGAAAATCTTTTTTTTTATTATTATTTATTAGACTGATTTTGTTTCGTTCCGAATATGCAACAAAATATGCATATTTGGAACTTATATTTCCATTTCGTATTATTATTTTTTTGGAATAATGAATTCTTAATTTTTAATAACTTTTTTTTTATTATTATTTTTCGTTAATAATGACATATTTAAAATCTAGTAAATTATATATAGCACTTCAGCGTTTATTCAATTTCGACGTACAACGAACTTTCGAAAACGAATAATTTTTTCAATGTTTATTAGTGAATATTTATCCTAATTATATGTAGTAGTTTATCAGCACTATACCTCTTGTTATCAAAATTTCAGTGTGAAATTGGAGATTATATATTTTTTGAATTTTTTTTTACGAAGTTACAAAGGGGATGTTCTTATTAGGAACAGTGGTCCGAATAAGGCCCAGAAAATGTTTTTTTTATTTTTAAAACGCTTATAGTTAATAGTAAACATTGTTTGCTGAACCAAAAAGATTATTAAAACATCGGTTATTGAATAAACGATTAAATAAACATTTTTGTTTCATTTCGACGTTCACAGTTTACTTTTTGTTCTTAAAAAACAAATAAAATGGGCCTTGCATCATGTTTGTTAAATTAAAAACACGTGAGCAAAGAAAATCCATTTTTCATTATTTCCATGCCAAATATGTAACCACCCATCATTACGTATTTCTATTATCCGAGCTTTGCGCTGATCCGAGCTTGGCTCGACCTGGATTGGTCCGGATAATCGAAGCTCTACAGTAATATCAAGCTTCCATCCGGCTTCCATCCGAGAATTTTCAAAATAACGTTTTTTTTTTTCGTTGAATTCCAATGTAAGCGAAGTACGATCTCGTTGCACCAACGCGTTGGTTTTTTTTTTTTTTTTATTCAATTCCATTCGTTTCTTCACTGATCCAGGCGACCCGGTCACTGAACCGAGGTCATTTTTCTACTTTTTCCCTTTTTTTTTTTTCGTTCGCACACATCGCTTACCCTCGGCGCGACTCCACCTAGGAAAAGGTGCAGCACCAATATTCGAAGTATTGGAAGTCGAGTGGTGCGAATGATAACTTCGATAGCTCACAGTATCCACACGTAAAAACGCATTTGCAAAAGTACACGAATCAAATAAATTTAAATACGCAAAGTTTATTTATCGGTATAAATAAATTGCAAAAATATAAAAACATAACTGTATACTCACGAACAATTGAGAGAAAATTCTTCACGAAAATGAAGTGTGGATAGAAAACTTTAATTTACCGATTTTCCGATTTTTTTGTTTACAAAAATCGTCAAGAAAAATGTCTCAATAATTTTACAATGCTTAATTTATAAATCATTCAATTAATATAGAAAAGCAAACTTAAAACTGTAAAAAGAACAATATTTCGTGAACCCAGACAAAACCCAAACGAACGACACCGTTGTAAAAAAAAAGAAAATAATAATATTAACGAGTCAGTGAATGAGTAATAAACAATAATAATAATTGAGGTTAAAAAGCGAAGAAAAACAATAAACTCAAGAATGAATAATCGAGTGATGATTGAAAATAAAGGCGTAATGAATCAGCAATGAATAATGAATCAATCATTAAGAACAAAGGGATAATTACTCGGGACTGAATCATCGATTAATAATAAAAAACAAAATATAGCCTTAATTCCTGTGGGATTAATGAAATACTTGAAAATGTTAGTTAATTAATCATTGAAAATGTTAGTTAATTAATCATTGAAAATGTTAGTTAATTAATCATTGAAAATGTTAGTTAATTAATCATTGGTTAATGTTAGTTAATGTTAGTTAATGTTAGTTAATCATTGAAAATGTTAGTTAATTAATGATACAAAATGTAGGATCGGTGAATAAATAAATTGAAGATAAAAAAAATGACAGATCGATCTGTTCGTTTCCACGCGCAGGATCAAACGAAAATTGCGAAAACGTGATAGCCTTCGTATCAAAAGGATCGAACGAGTCTCGTCGTCGTCGTAACAAAAAAGTTCAAACCGATGGAACAAACGATCATGGTCTCGCATTTTTTTTTTCTCCCCTCGCTTTTACCAGCTCCCAAGTGCGTTTGTGTGTCGCGTGTGTACGAGCGTTGCAGTCTGTGCGACGTTTGTGGCTCCAGCTTGGCCTACTCTCATGCGCTAGTTAACCGAGGACACGCTTTGGCCCTTCGCCACTGTGTCGCGAACGATATACTTCTGGGTATCGCTCGTCCGTGTACTGACTGCACTGACTACTGGCTCAGTGACCGGACGCCGAGTACACTCGCGACTCTAATCGCTCGGACTAATCGAAAAAATTGTCCCCTTACGTGGTGGTCACTCTGCATTGCCCACCCACTTTGGCTTTTCTTTCCCATTGCTTTCCTCCAATCCACGTTTACGTACCTTTGCAACCTTTTTTTTAACTTGTTCACTAATCGGCATTGTTTTATATTTTTTCTTTTTTTTTTGCTTTTGCTTTTGTTCTTTGAAAGAGAAGAAAGCTTTTCATTTTTTTTTTAATGAGTTTTTGGTTAACCTACTTTTTTGGAGGAAAACTCACAGCGGAAGTGATTCTTCCGAAGTTTTTACTTTTTTGGGAATTAAATTACTTTGGGTTTGGTTGGGTTGGGATGGAGTACTTTTGGGTCTGTTTGGGTTCGGATGAAATTCGAAACAAAGCTTTTCGTTTTTGATTACTCTGTTTCAGCTCATCTTTTTTGGTTAAACTACTTTTTGTAGAAAAATCTCACAGCGGAATTGATCCTTCCGAAATTTTGACACTTTTGGTTATGAAATTATTTCGGGTTTGTTTGGGTTCGGATTAAATAACTTTGCGTTTGTTTGGGTTCGGATAAAGTCGCTTTGCCCCACCCGAAATTAATGATTTTCACTGATTTTCACGGTTTTAATTCTTTAATTCTTATCATATACTCGGTACCGTAAAACGTAATTTCATAGTTTAGTAACTATTCCTAAAAACGACCTGCGATTGTTTTTTTTTTTTCTCATTATTTATCGCTCTTCCGTCGAGTAAATAACTATGTTACTTAGGAATTACGTTTTTTTCGTACGATATTGTTTTGCGAACAAAAAAGCATTGAAAATAATATCAAATACGAAACTCCGAACAAAAAAAAAATATATATCCCGAAACCCTGAGAATGGGAAATCAAGAGCAAATGAAATTTCATCGCTTCGCAAACGTAACTTCGAAAGCATGAAAAAAAAAATATAAAAAATAAAAAAAAAACAAAAAAAAAACTGGGAATTCTCGTTGAACCGATGCGAGTTTTAATCTCGCGATTGGCCGCTTCCTGCTTCACGGTTATTTCACGAACGAACCTTGCAGCGAATATCCGCCCAAAACGTAGTTAATTCCCGATGCCTCTTATTGATTTGTTCTTATTATCGGTGAAACGCCAATGAGCTCTGTGCGCCCTATCAGTACGCGTAACATCGTTGAGAGAAAATCCGACCCGATGAAATTTCCATGCGTGAAAGAGAAACAAAAAAATAAAAATAAATAAATAAAAAAAAAAAACACACACACACAAGGAAAACTTGATTGAACGAATCTTCCATAAATCTTCTTTTTCATCTTTCCATACATTTTTATATCCGATGTAAATTACTCAACTTAAAAAAGAATACGAAACAAAAAAAAATCATGAAGCTAATACTTGAGAAACAAAAGTTTCCCCGACGGAGAAATTCTAGTTTTTTTTTTCTCCCCTTTTTACCCATAATAGAATGCTCTTATAATAAAAAAAAAAAAAAAAAAAAAAAAAAACACATTAATATCGTACCTCCGCTAGGCAAAGTCACGAACGTAAAGAATAATGGATCGATGTATTTTCAGAATTTACTCTTCCGGGTTCTGCACTTTTAGCACTCTTTCTCTCTCACTATCTCTTTCCATAAATATATATGTATATACATATATTTTTATATGGGGCATTCCACGCTGATTCGACCTGGATCTGACCCGTCACCTCTCCGATTTGACCCGCGATTTTTTATGTCATTGTACTATCTCTGAAAAGCACTCGAGAATTTTTTCCGATTTTTTTGGACCTTTTTGACATCGAAACATTTTTTCGAAAAATTGACGCCCCGTTTTGATAATCGGAGAAAAAAAAATCACGAAAATCTTGCGTCAAATATCAAACGCTCCGAGCATTGAGAAAAAAAAAAGTGGGAACGTGTTTCGTTTCGCCCGGAAAGCGATTTCAAAAAAAATAATTATTATTAAAAAAATGAAAGCGAAAAAATAAAGGGATGAAAAATTAAAGAATTGACCAGAATTTCATCAGATTTTTTTTACAATCTTTGTGTGTTTTTTTTTTCAATTGTAAAAAAAATCTGATGAAATTCTAGTCAATTTTATACGATGTCGCGCAATTTTTTCTTTTGAATTTTTTATTTTTTCATTTTTTCGCTTTCATTTTTTATTATTATTATTATTGTTTTGGATGAAAATCGCTTTCTCGGCGAAACGAAACGCGTGCCCACGTTTTTTTTCAACGCTCACTGTGTCCAATCGACAGGGAATTCCCCATATATAGATATATATATATATATATATATATATAATTTTACTCGATCTATGTACGGCTATGCCTATTCGTATCCATGTTTGCTTAGGTCGATATGAATATAACGACGATGGGGAGCACCTCATCCAGAATATAATATCAGAACTGTAATACTCGCCCCTCTTCGTATAGGGGAAAGGGAAAGGGTGCAGGCACTTTCTACAGTCTTACTGAGACCCACTTCTACACCTGTGTATAGAGACGTTCGTACATTCGCGCACATATACGGGATAGGAGAATTGCTTTGGCCTAAAAAACATCGCGTTAAAAAAAAAAATTCATACTCGAAATAAAATGTCGTGTAACGTGTCGTGGCTGTATTTCGTTTCGGACTGCTTCCGTCAGATTTCAGTCAACGACAATGAAATTTTGCCAATCCCATTTTTGGATAAAAATTACATTTTGACAATTAGATTTTGTTTGGGCGATTAAATTTTAACGATTACATTTTTGGATGACAATGAAATTTTGACAAATTTTTGGAGGACAATGAAATTTTTAGAATTCAATTTTTTAAAGACAATCAAATTTTGACAAATTAATTTTTGGATGATAAACAAGTTTGGACGATGAAAATTTCTTGATGACGATGAAATATTTGGATGTCGATGAAAAATCGTCCGAGTGAAGGTAAAAAACGTTTGCTCAAGCTAAAAAAAAGAAGCAAAAAATGTTTGCTCTTCAACGATGGAAGCTCGAACCCGAGATATTTGCTAGGTCGGAATTCTTCTTTTGGGGACAAATAGCGGAACCCTGGAACGGTCAAAATTTGCACGAAGTCGCTTGTACAAAGCTCGGGTTGGTTTCTCTCCCTCTCTTTCTCTCTCTCGTGTTGCTCGATATCCGTATAACTATGGAGGTTAGGGAGTACAGCAGTAGCGCACCGCACCCTTGCGCAGCCCCCAGGCAATAGCTACAGTACGTGTGCTCGGTTTTACTGCTCCATCGCGTTACCCAGGCTGCCCCCGGTAAACTCGGGCGACCCCAGAAACGCGATTTTTAAATTCTTTGCTGCTCTCCTTCGCTTTTTCTTCATTTTCATTTTTTTTTTATTTTTTTCTTCTTTTTTTTTCTCTTCGCCTCAACGTGTACTCCATTTTCGGTTCCGTTCCGTCTCCTCGTATCTCGAGCAACCTCTGCTTTTTTCTCCTCTCATCCTCATTTTTCTTCTTTATTAATCGGACTTTGCGTATCATCGTTTTTGTTCAGCGAGAGAGGTCGACGATCTCTCGTAAATTTTGAAAAATTCTCAACCCCGAGGAGTATCGTAATTTTTTTTTCATTTTTTTTTATCTCTCGATTCGTTTTTATAATTTCTTTATTATTTTCAAAAAAATGTTTTTCATATTTATAATTTTTTTTCATTTTTTGTTATCTCTCGATTCGTTTTTATAATTTCTTCATTATTTTCAGAAAAATGTTTTTCATATTTATAATTTTTTTTCCATTTTTTTTTATCTCTCGATTCGTTTTCATAATATCTTTATTATTTTCATAAAAACGTTTTTCATATTTTCAAATATTATCAATTTGTAATAATGATATATTCATATATTTATTTATATTTCGTTTTATTAAAGGATTATCATGATTCGATTCGTTCTCTAATGAATTATTATTATTATGATTATTATTATTTTAAAAGATTTTTTATATATTCAAATATTATTTAAATTAATGATATATACATCGATATTCTATTTTTTAATTACTCTATTTCTTTTTCACTGAAATCGTAATAAAAAAAAAATCCTTAACAATTATACAAATCTTCATTTTGATAATTCAAAATTTCAAATGCGAAAAAAAAAAAAAATATTTCGCCATAAATGCGAATATAAAAAAAATGAGAAAAGAAATTTAATTTAATAAAATTTAATGATTCCGTCGACCGAGTCGTCATCGAAAAAATCGCAACAGCTTTGATATTGATTTTTTTTTTTTTTGCTTCCATTAAAACGAGAGAATCGCGAATCTCTTCGGATTTAATGATTCTCGATGACTGCGTCAATCATACGCCACGCGCTGGTGTCTGTCATATTTTCGATTAATCGAAACCCAGGTATTATACACTCGACTATTTCCTGCACATTTGTGCACACTATCGGCTTATACCGTGACGCGTTTCATGCTGGAAACGGTGTACGGATTATATCGAGCTTTATCAGTTTCTGCGAGGAGGGCAAAAAAAGAGAAAAGAAAAAAAAAAAACGACAGGAACGCAAAGCTCCGTGTTAATCAATACACGCCTCTGCTAAAGCTGTTTTTGTTGTTGTTGTTGTTGTTGTTATTTTCATCTTCGGATATAGTTTATTGAGAAAGCTTGGAATACGAAGAGCGAACGAAATACAAAACTGCAATGAAAAAGCTAAGAATATACGAACGATCGAAACGACCAGCTTTTTTTTTTTCTATCTCTTTCCTACACCCGACCAATTCGGAACTTTTGATTGATCGGAAGCTTGATTATAAAATCGCGCCTCGTCGACTTTCCACGGTCGACAAAAATGATCTCCTTTCGAACTCTCTTGGGTACTCACTGTGTCACGTTTCTTTCAAATCAGGTTTTTTTTTTCTTTTTTTTTTTGCTTTCAATTCCATTCCTTATTGGCTCGTAACGACCAATTGGAAAAATCTGAACCTTTTCAGGCACGATGAAACTTTTCAGAAAATGAATTCTGAACTTTTCAGGTACGATTGACATTGTCAATAGATCTATTCACTTTTCTCTCGCAAAAGTTTATGAGTCAAGAATCAATGAATTACTTTCGAACACCAATTAAAATGTTTTCAATCAACGAGGATAAATAAAAATATAATTAAATTAATTTATTTATCAATGAAACCGTCACATCGAAATTCAAATAATTATTGTCGAATTTCTTTTCGTTTGTGTTATCGAATGATAAAACGAAACAAAAAGGAAGTTTTCCCAACTGAAAATTTTCCAAAACCGGAATTAACGTCGTCTCGATTTTGGATTCGCGACGAATCCAAACGATGATCGAAAATGAAGGTTTCAATGATATTTGAAGGACACGCGGTGCTCGGAGAATGTTTGTACGCTAAAATCGTTACGTGTGTCCAAAAGTGAGTCCGCTTTCTCGTGGCTTGATAAATAGATATCACGCTCCGACGGCACGAGCCAGGAAAGTACGGACACTGCGGCATTACAGCTATGTTTTAATGCGTCACTTTGGCATCGGCAAAACGGTACGCGATTCCAACAAACCGGTGGTATCTTATTTCCGTCCACTGCAATAATGTAACAGCGTCAGGTAGCTCGTGAACGTCGTCTATTTTCCATACAGTAGAGCTTCGATTGTTTCAAAAGCACTCGAATTTTCATCCGCTGATCCGTGGTTCGAATCAGCCCATCACGATTCGAACTACGTCGAAAAATAAAAAGTTTGAGCGAAGCGAGTTACCGTTCGGATAACAGAGATATCGTAAAATATTAGAAATTTGAATAATCGAGGTCCCACTGTACAAGTATTCTCTTTTTTTCCTTTCGCGCATATGTGTCGCGAGGATGTAAATACACGAGCTACTGATGTGTACGAAATACGCGATACGATCGTACAGGAAATACACGATACGATCAAAAAGCAATCACTTAGCTCTTTGTCAATTACGCGTCACGCAGACCTGACGTATTGTTTTTTTTTTTTGTTTTTTTTTTTGCCTTTTTTTCCAGCTCAGACGCAATTCTGAAGAGAGACAAGGGAGATTGATGACGGTATCGAAGGGTACTGTCATTTATTCGGGGTTATGGAGTCCCTTTTTTTTTATTCATTTGATGATACTAATTAATAGGCCTGCCCGGAAACGTTTTAGCCCAAAATAGGGGAATTTAGTGGATTTATAAATCTAAATGGTTTCCTATATGTTTAGCTTGACGAGCTTGACTCAGCTATCATCAGTGACCGAAATAGAAAATTAGCAACATTTTTATTTATTTAATAATTTTACAAGTTTTTAAGAATTCTAGTTATTTTTTCATTTTTATTCAGTAATATCTCGATTTTCGTTGTTTTTCATGGATGCAATCTTCGAAGCTTTTCTTCTTTGGTATTGAATTTTTTATATATTCAGATCTAGAAGATTATTGGTCATTTTTTCGGGAAATAATAATGCATAACTTAATTTTCAATATTTTAGAAATTTCTTTTCTCATTTTTTTTTTATTTCCTTAATTCCATTATCTTGCTCATAATTTTTTTTTCACGTTTGAATTTTCAATTATCACAATAAACAATTCGAATAATTATTGAGATATTTTATTAACAATTTCGGTGATAAAAAATAGAA
>JAPYZI010006807.1:0-12124 GCA_030523105.1 Ophioninae sp. A BG-2022a
ATAAAAAAAATATATATATATATATATATATATATATATATATATATATATATATATATAGTAATAAAGAGGAATAAAAATAAATTGATCGATCCAGGCTGATGGGACATAGAGGGCTATTAAGAGATCGAACGTTCGAGGCCACTTACGTGCTCGTCAGGATTCAGGAACATGAATATGATCATCATCGTGTAATAGGGTGTCCACCATATTACGAATGCAGCGACGATCACGACGCTCAATCTCAATGATTTGGTCTTCGCTCGATGTATCAATCGTCGACGATTAACGTCACCCGACAATTGGCTGTTGTTGCAGTTCGCGAGTTCTGATTTAAACGCCTTCTCACTACCTGTTGAAGGAACGTATCTTTTTTTAAAAATGTATTTTTTTTTCCACTTAATTGAAATAAATAATATTTTTTGAAAACATTGTTTTTTTTTTTTTCAACGATTAACTAATTTGTTATAATATTTTTTGTAAGCCTCGTTTTTTAAAAATTGTATTTATTTAATGATTATTATATTTAATATTATTTATTTATTTAATAAATAATAATTTTAGTTTTTGTTTAGTTATTATTAATCACGTGAAAGTACTTACGTGCTATGGTGACGACTGTGGAAACGTAAGTGACGATGAGTATCAAGAGTGGCAGTACGAACATGAAAACGAGGCTGAGGGTTGTATAAAGTTGCTCCTGCCACGCTTCCGTATAAAAACCATGGGTCACGCATTGAGAGAACTCCTCGTAGAAGGGTCCCTTCGCGACGTGAAATATCACGAGCTGCCGACCAATTAATGAAGAATGTCATTATTTTGTCAAGTGACACTGACTGTACAAATAACAATATTTACAGTTCAAAATTCAAGGATCAGTCGTAGGATAGTTTTATTATTTTTATTGTTTCCTTTTACGAGTCAGTATATAATAATAATTTTGAAATTTGAAAACAACGAAAGAATAAGAAAAATTTGGTTCGAACGAGTACGAATAACATTTTTTTGAATTATTTGAATTTATTTATATTAGTTACTCATTACTCGTTATTTATATTAGAAAAGCGAACATTCCGGATGGGTCTCGTTGCTATGACGATTTCGATCTATCGGTTGCCTGGCAACCTATACGTTTGGTTGCCTAGCAACCGACACCGATCGGTTGCCTAGCAACGGCGACGATTCGTTCAAGTATTTATCATTCCTCTGTTTATCAATATTTTTTCACGAAAAAAAAACTGCAGTACGGCAGAATCGTGTACCAATATTGTGTAAAATCTCGAGTCCGTCAGTCCAATACTCTTGTCGGAAAAAAATCTTGAAAATTGTGCTGTTTTTTTAGGGGCGCCAGATTCGGCGCAGTCTAGCCAATTCGAAGGGGTAAACGAATCATTGGTGCACGTTTTTTTTCAGTTATTCAATTATAGTTTTTATTATATCGCCAAATATTTTTCGCGCTTCAAACACCCGCCACTTCATCGCTCTTTGGAATCATTGAAAAATTTAAATTACATGCTAATCGAGAGAAAGTCGTGAATAATTCACAATCCGCTTTGCGAACTGGCTCTTCGATTATACTTGCAAAGTTTCAAGGATATTCACCGGCTCCTCTTAGCAATTCAATTATTATGAGATTTTGAAGAATCGACCTACGATGTAAATAAATTTATTGAGATCGAGAAGTAACAAGCTTTCGATTTACGAATCGACACTAAATACTGTCCTAATCCGATCGATCGTCTCTGATGAAAGACTTTATGTTCTTTTTTTTCTCACTTAATTACGATGATTGTATGAACGTCATGGACTTTATTGGAACACGTGGACAATGCCACGATTGGTTAACGTTCACGCGTTGATAATTGCATGATTATGTCAGAATGATCGTTTAATCGTTTCCCACTGTTTTCCATCATTGATAACGTTATAACGACCATAGCCCATTTGTCCAGCTGTCAAATGTGGCGAGTTTCAATTACTGATCAATTTGTCATTCTCGAACGAGAGCCATTTATCTACAGGGTAGGCCTAAAAATATATCACATTATTTACTTCGCGATAACTTTTTACTTCATGTTTTTTTTTTTTTTTTCATTTTTATTTTTTAAGGAAAAAGCATTTAAACATTTTTCAATTTCTCCATTGCAAAAGTATTATTATTTTTTTCACATTCGTTTTCCCGGTTTTTTTTTATTACAGGATAAAAATTAATTTTTGCAATGAATTAAAGTAAATAATCAAGATTCATTTAATTTTTCATAAATTTACTATTAATTTAATAATGTAATAATTTAATTTTAAACACGATAGCAAGCATTATAAAATCATTAACAAATTTTATTTAATAATTAAACAATTCAATAAGAAAATAAAATAAAATAAAATAAAATAAATTTAAAAAATAAGGGAAAAGTACTCGTTTAATATCTATACGTTGTTTGGGCTTGATTTTTCGATAAAGGCATGCCAGGCAGAGGGCGTATAATTTTTTTTCACTCCAGATTAGTTTTTGTTTATTCCCCGTTCGCGAGAATCTGACTGAATGGAGTCAAGTTCGTAAACATTTGAAGGATCGATCAACAAACTTTCATTCGAAGTTTTTCTCGCTGACAGGATCGGCGAAATGTTCGGCCGGATAATACGAAAAATTAGTTCTTGAAAAAGTTTATTTTCGCTCCGCGAGATATTCAGCGTTGGGAGGAAGAGACGAACGACGATGAGAAAAAAAATGAGATTATGAAAGTTAAAGAAATTTGAAGCGTGAAAAACAAAAAATTTTGAAAAATGGTGAAACTCTCCTCAAAGACTTTGGCCCTCGTCGTATCGGCGATAAAAAATATGCGAGAATCCAAGGGCTCGAGATCTCACGATATTCTTAATTACATCACGTCGGTTTACGAGATTCCTCGGGATGTGGCAAAACGACAGGTTCGTCGATGAAAAAAACTGTTTTTTGTTCCCTAAAAGTATTTTTTGTTCCCCAAAAGTATATTTTGTTCCCCAAAAGTATTTTTTGTTCCCCAAAAGTATTTTTTGTTCCCCAAAAGTATATTTTGTTCCCCAAACGTATTTTTTGTTCCCCAAACTTATTTTTTGTTCCCCAAACGTATTTTTTGCTCCCCAAAAATATTTTTTGTTCCCCAAAAGTATTTTTTGTTCCCCAAAAGTATTTTTCGTTCCCCAAAAGTATATTTTGTTCCCCAAACGTATTTTTTGTTCCCCAAAAGTATTTTTTGTTCCCCAAAAGGATTTTTTATTCCCCAAGAGTATTTTTTGTTCCCCAAAAGTACATTTTGTTCCCCAAACGTATTTTTTGTTCCCCAAACGTATTTTTTATTCCCCAAAAGTATTTTTTGTTCCCCAAAAGTATTTTTTGTTCCCCAAACTTATTTTTTGTTCCCCAAACGTATTTTTTGCTCCCCAAAAGTATTTTTTGTTCCCCAAAAGTATTTTTTGTTCCCCAAAAGTATTTTTTATTCCCCAAAAGTATTTTTTGTTCCCCAGAAATGTTTTTTGTTTTCCAAAAATTCTTTAGCTCCCCATAAATATAAAAAAAAATCGTAGATGGCTGCGGCTCTGAAACGCGGCGTTGCCCATGGAATATTGCGGCGAGCCGAGGGTTATTACAGCCTGCCAACGGATACCGAAGCTGAGTGCATCGAAGTTGCCGCCCAAGAGCTCGGTCTTCTCGATCTTTGCTGTCGCCGGAGAAAACGGGAACGACGTCAAAAAGGCTGCAAAAGCGTTCGTGGTCGTTCGAAGCGCGCCAAATCGAGAAAATCTCGAAAATCCCGAAAATCGAAAGGGGACGCATGCGGGAAACGAGTCGGTCGCAGCCGTAAGAGACGAGGACGAGGAAGAAGCAGAGGTAGCCTCCGAAACTTTGTTTTTTTTTCCCGAACATTCTTCAAATCAATACAGGAAATAAAAAAGAAAAAAACATTTTTTGACGTTTCTCAAATTTCAAAATAAAAAAAAACGAAAAAACACTTCTTTCTTAAATTTTTCTTTAATTAAATGATTCTTCTAATTTCTTAATTACTTATGTTTCTCCATTAATATTAATTAATTTCAATCTTAATGGAGAAACTTAATTAATTAAGTTTCTCCATCAAGAATAAATAAATTAATTCTTAAGTTTCTTTAATTAATTGTTTTTAAATGTTTCCTAAAATAATTTTTAAAAAATTGAGTGGTTTTACAAAAGCAAAAACAAATAAAAAATGGTTATTCGTATTTCGGGCAGGTCGTGGAACACGCTCGGAAAAACGCGGAAGGGCAAGACGCGGCAAACGTTCAGCCAAGAGCGGCGATCGATGCAAGCCCATAATTAAACGACGTCCGAAAAGGGGCAAAACCTGTACCACCGAGGAGACCAAATTTAAATCCAATTATTCCAAAAGCGATGCTCTGGCGAGCAATGGAATCGAATTTGGAAAACCCCACGGGCTTCAATGTCGAAGCCGATCACGCTCGTGTTCTCGAAATCGAAGCGCCGTCGTCACAGCCTGAACCGTTCGATACTAATTTTTTGACTATTTTTCAAATCTCGGAGAAACAAAATTTCCCGGCCTTGAAAAACCGAAAAAATATATTTGGTGACCTTGAAAATCGAAAATGCAATTTTAATGACCTTGAATACCGAAAAAAGTGGGGCGTCCTTGACACTACGAAAAAGAAATATTGACGACCTTCGAAACCCGAATAAAAATTGGGAGACTTTGAAAAATTGAAAAAATAAAATTCCACTGACCTCGAAACTCTGAAAAAAAAATATTTTGTGACCTTGAAAATTGAGAGAAAAAACAAAATTAATTTGCACTTAAAATTTCGTACCGAAATGTTCAGTCGAAATAAATTTGTCAGGATAGCAGTTAGAATTTTTCGAAAAACCTTTTTTTTTGTCTATTGTCCATTGACGGTCAAGGATATGATAAAAAATGTTTACGATGTACAAAGTTTGTATTTTTTTTTTTTTGCTATTTTTATTCCCGTTGTAATGAAACATTTGTATATTTTTTATATCGGGTTGTGAATTTTTTATAATAAACTACGTTTTTTTTTCACTAAAAATTCTATTGATTTTTCGAGCTCACATTTTTCGAAAAAAAATTCTCTTTCAGCTACGAGTATCCTGCAATATCGAAAAAAATGAAAAAAAAAACACCAAAACTGATAAAAAAATTAATAAATAATCAACATCTTATACAAGAACAATAAATGAATAAATAAAATTCTTTAATAAATAAATAAAAATAAGTAAAAATAAAATATAAAAATAAAAAGACAACGAAAAAATCGTATTCACTCGTCGATGCATGTTTATTAATATTTTTTTTTTTATTCGTAAGAACTCGTGGCCCGACACGAAAATTATTCTTGGCGAAAAAGGA
Organism: Ophioninae sp. A BG-2022a; assembly: GCA_030523105.1. Taxonomy (NCBI): domain Eukaryota; kingdom Metazoa; phylum Arthropoda; class Insecta; order Hymenoptera; family Ichneumonidae; species Ophioninae sp. A BG-2022a. Next base: position 5,394 of record JAPYZI010006807.1, read on the forward strand.
GAGACCAAAAAAAAAAAACCAGATGCCGTATCTGAATTCCGGGTCCCGCGTGCGATTATGCCAGTCTGCGCGACGAAAAAAAAAAAAACAATTTTTTAAAGCTAAAGTTGACGCAAATTCACGAGATCTAATCGTCCTGCAATTGATAGTCGAATTGCGCAGACAAGAATGGCCGGGCGCCTCGGATTATTATCGCGGACGACGAAAAACTAGTTCGCTTTTTAAACATGACTGTGGTTGCTCTTGTTGTTCGTTTTTATTCATCAATTTTTTTTATTTTTTTATTTTTTCGAAACCGCCTATCCGAGATACAATAGAGTCCTGATTTTCGATGATTTGGGGGCGGGGAAGGGAGGGGGGACAATTGATTGAAGATTTTGGAAACGTTAAGGGGCATCGAAATACACCTAAAAATATAAACAACAGTGGTGGTTGTATTCCATTATATATACAAAAAAACAAACCCAAACAAATGCAAATAAACGCAAACAAACCCAAATAAATAAAAAAAAACCCAAACAAACCCAAACAAATGCAAACAAACCCAAACAAACCCAAACAAATGCAAATAAACGCAAACAAACCCAAATAAATCCAAAAAAACCCAAACAAACCCAAACAAATGCAAATAAACGCAAATAAACCAAAACAAACCCAAATAAATCCAAAAAAACCCAAACAAACCCAAACAAATGCAAATAAACGCAAATAAACCAAAACAAACCCAAATAAATCCAAATAAATCCAAACAAACCCAAACAAACCCAGACAAACCCAAACAAATGCAAATAAACGCAAACAAACGCAAACAAACCCAAATAAATCCAAACAAACTCAAAGAAATGCAAATAACCGCAAACAAACTCAAAGGGAATAATTCTTTCATAAATTAACGTTAATAAATTCACGAAAAATCGTATTATCATTATTATTAATATTATTAACAAACTATTGAATATTGTTATCCACGTAAAAATCTGAACAACAATAGAAAATTGTTAAATAAATTTACTATAAAAATTATTATGTTTTTGTAAAAAATTTTGCACTTGAACTTTTATTTTTTTCGTTTTATGCACTTTACAGGTGGCCTCGGATTTTGAGGGAAGAACACGAAGAGGACAAAATCGAGGTGAGAGTTAATCGGGATCTTACTGTACCCGCGGATCGTTTTTGTTTCTTTTTCCCTTCTCGTTCGTATCGAACTTGAAAAAAAGTAGAGCCATTTGCGCGACTAGACGAATCTCTTGTTTCTTACGCAAACATATGCAAATTACGATAAACATATTAGCCAAGATATCAAACTATTTTTGTAAATTTTTTTCGTATTTTAAAGGTTACGAAATGTCGGTTTGCAAAAACACCAAAAGAATTTAGTGACAAATCGAGCCGCTTAGAATCGTGAAGTATTTTTGTTTATTTATTTTTTTTTTCGAATTTGGAATAAACAAATATTTCGCGAAAAAAACAGCCAGAAATTTCAAACTCTACGATAGTTTCATCACCGAAGAAAAATTTCGTCGTAGGCAAAAAAGAAAATTAATTAAATTATGCTACGAAATTTCGTATTTATTTTTCATATCAAATTTGTAAAAAAATTCATAACGCAGAAGAAAAAAAAAACGAATTAGTTTAGCTGAACGAGAAAAAAAAATTCATTTTCACTAAAAAAAAAAACAGAAATTTCTCCAGATCAGGAAAGAAAAAAAAACGAATTTGGCACCAGGAAAAAAAAAATTCATTTTCGCTAAAAAAAAAAAAAAAAAAAAAAAAAAAATTTCCCCGAACAGGAAAGGAAAAAAAGGTTTATTTTTTTTTTATACTTCTCGTCTTTTTTGTTTTTTAATTTTGCCCTCGTGATCGTCGCATTGTCTATAAGTGCACAGAAGCACACATGCACACGTGTGTACACATATTCGTGAGGCTCGCTAAATAAAATGTAAATGGCATAGAGTAGGAATGAGCTCGAATAATTTCCTTTGACTCGTTGACCCTCGTAGCGAAGTTTTACACTCGAAGCTTCGAAAGTGTTCTCATCAATGCCGTATAGAATACGACTTCATTAAACGTTTAGTAGATTCGTGAATCTACAATGAGCAATTCATAACCGTTGCGCTTCTTTGGGCAAATTTACGATACATTGTTGCGAAGTGTGAACACTCTTTTTACTCTCGGTTTGCCAATTCCAGTAGTAATTATTATTATAAATAATAACGATTTTTATCGATTTTTTTTTTTCGTAATTCCCATCGACAATAAATATATTATTCATAATTAAGGATCGTTAATTCATTATTATTAGTGACGATTAATTATTTACAATTCGGCATGATGAATCAATTGAAACGATTGACGAATCATTAATTATAATTAAAAATGATAAACGGATCGTTATCAGTTTTTGCTATTTGGTAAAGTAAAATTCAAATTTTTCATTTTCATTTTTTAATCCGATACCAAACAAACAAATCCAAACGAACGATGATTGATGTGTGTTTTTATTGAGTTTGGGTTTGTTCGGGTTTGGGTTTGGGTTTGTTTGGGTTTGAGTTTTGTTAGGGTTTGGATTTGTTTGGTTTTAGGTTTAGAGTTTTTAAAAAAAATCCAAACCCACACAAACCCAAACCCAAACAAATCCAATCCCAAACAAACCCAAACCCAAACATACCCAAACGCAAACAAACCCAAACAAATCCAAACCTTAACAAAACCCAAACCCAAACAAACCCAAAGTCAACAAAAACACACATCAATCATCGTTCGTTTGGATTTGTTGGGACTCGACCAGCCTTGAGTCAATAAATTGGGCCCAGTCATTGGGCCCAATGGTGGTGGGAAATGCTAGCTTTCTAGAATTCGTTGAAACTTTTTTTTACGGCTTATCCAGCAATTGCTCAACCTTTCGACGCAATACCAGGTCAACCAATAGTATCAAGGGAATCTTACGGAAAACACTCGTAACCCAGCTAATACAAAAAGTGAAGGACATCCGGTGGATCGAAAGGAAAAATGCTCTCGAGAGCTAAGGGATCTCTAGGATTTCCCAAGAGATATCAGTACTGTGTCCAATCACCAATCTTACTTGTATTTTCCTCCTGGCCAGTTTACAAGATTTCCATTTTTCTCTCATGTTCCACGACATAAATCGTACATTGATCAACGGTTATTAACATTTGTCCTTTTTTTTTTTTTTTCATTTTTTTAATCCGATACAGCGAAGCTCTGTTAAAATATTAGCTAAATATTAAGTCTCGTTAAAGATTTCTACTGATTTTACAATGCTAAAGTATAGATCGATAAGTATCATCAATGATTAATAAATTAATTGCAACAAAGAATTTCTAACGAACCGCAACGCGAACTCAACGATCGCTCGTAAATAAGAGTTGTTAATTAACGATTATTAACTTTTTCAGTAAGCAACGATATATTATCATGAGCGAAAAATTCATCGTCACTCGTGTTCGTAATAAATTAGATCGAGATTTGCCCCGATCGCTTCCATCCGAAATTTTATTATTTCTCATTATTATTATTGTTATAACAATACTTATTAAAAATAAATAAATAAATGAATAATAGTAATTACAGTTTAATAATAATAATAATAATAATAAGATACAACAGTAATAATAATATAATAATTATTATTACAAAAATGGAAGGAAAAAACGTATAAAACTGACCTGAGGAATACTGAGTACGAATGAAAGTATCCAGGTATAGATGACCAATCTGTTGCATCGCTGGGAAGTATTGAGGCTCCTCATTGGATAACGAACAGCAATGAATCTGTCGACGCCAATGAGGACGAGAACAAAAGTGCTGAGATAGAGGCTGAACATTTGAAAGAACTTGAAGAGCTTGCAGGTTACGTTGTCCAAAAGCCAGGCAACCGTGTAACTCCATATGGCTTCACCACCGATGCAAAATATCGTAACGAGTAAATCAGCAACGGAAAGATGGAGTATGAGGATGTAAATGGCCGAACAACCTTGACGCTTCCGTCGATTCTTCGTAATCGACCAAATGGTTGCAGCGTTAGCCAATAAACTCAGTATTGCCATTATCCCGAGTATAATCGCTTTGAGGAACGCACCGTCGGTGAATTTTGGCGCGTGACGCAGACAGTTCAAATCCGTTTGGTTTCCATCAACGGTTGAAACGGTGGAAAGTGGCTGTTGGCTCGTAATTTCATCATTGCTCCAATCGAACGTTCCGTTTTCGTTGCAAGCCGGCAATGACATCTTGATTCGATCGGTAACTTTCGTAAAACCCAATGGCAAACTTTCTCAATCCCATTGGCTTTGGAAATTTTCAGTTTGTTTCAATAATCAAAATCAATTTTTAGTATCACTCGGCGTCCTTAGGATTTTTTTGTAATCTTGAGGACTCTTTGATTCCATCACTCGAATGTTTTTCATTAATCGGTATTCAACGTCTAACCGTTTCGCAAACGTTAGGGTTCATCCTAGAATCTACCAACTTTTTTTTTCTTTCGTTCGATTCTTCGGTTTCCGATGTCGAAGTATCAGCGATCTTTCAATTATACGATACCCAATGGATCTTTGTGACGACTCGTCCGATTGCTATATCCATTGGATCGGCTACTTTCAACCTGGAAGGTTTCAAAGCTCGCGTAAGTTCGCTGATACTGTTTTTATTGATGAGAACGATGATGACGCAATTGGGTTTTTTGGTTACTCCGATTATCAAGGATTCAACCCAAACAATGGACCTTAAGAAAAGTGAGTTTGCTCGAACGAGGAAAAAAAAAAGGAATCCATAATCGTCGTGCTGTGTTTTAGGAAAGTAATGGAATTTGCAGATGCGATAGGATCGCGTTAGAATGTACTTTTTTTTTTTAATCCGGGCCATTTTTGGGCCAATTGATTGATCGAACGAATCGACATTGGCCTAAATTGAAGAAAAGTGGAATTAGTATTTACGATCGGGGCAGACGTGATTAACCTTACAAACAGCTGATTCAATGATAAATTATTGATGCACGTAGGGTTTGTTTGGGTTTTCTTAGGTTTTATGCTCCATGGCATTCTTGGGCCAATTGATTCATTGACCCAATTGAAATAGGCCTAAATTGGGGAACCGTAGATTTAATAGTCAAGATCGGGTCGTACGTGTTTAACCTTATAAATAATTGATTCAATGATAAATTATTTATATAATTAGGGTTTTTCGTTTTTTTTTTTTTTTTTGATTTTTTTTGGGTTTGTTTGTGTAATATGATAAAAAAATTAGCAAACAAAAAAATCTCCTACCATTTCGTGTAAAATGTCCACGAATTGTTTCTCGTTCAGGACAGCAGATTTAATATTGATATTCTCAATGTTTCACTCGATGCAAAGTTTGCCAAATTTAAAGCAAGTCTCCATTAATCAACTGTACGATTTTTCTGATCATAAAAAAATTGTAAAAATTAAAAAAGAAAAATCTAATTAAAAATAAAATGTGAAGAAGAATGAAAAAAAATATATAACAGAATGATAGGGAAAAGATTTCAGTTTTGCATTGCAAATGCGATGAGAATATTGTTTGCGCGTTGATTCTCGGTGAACAAGTTTTTCGAAATTCAAATTTCGAAATCTCGTTTAGAGTTTTTGCTAGAGTCGTCTCTGCTTATCGCTCAAATCTGTCGTTGCTTGTTTCGATTACGAATTGTTTCGAAAAAATGTTATTACGTTTTTCGTATGTTTCGTAAAAATAACATTTTCGAAATTGTCATTAATGAAAACAATGAATTGTATCGTTTATTATTTATTGATTAAATAAATAAATAAAATGACCACGAAATCACAATAAGTTAGTGGAAAAATGAATTGTCTTTTCAATTATAATGATATTACAAATATAACAAACTAGTTAATTAATTAAAACGCATTAATTAAATGTCAATTGTGTCATAAATTATTTATTAATTCAATAAAAAAAATTATAATTATCACGAAACGATAGTTAATTAATGAAAATACGAATACCTAATCAAAAATTAAGTATTCATATTTTATTAAGTATTAATAAAATAAAAGGAAAAAAAAATCGTACTTTTCGGGATCCGCGAAACCAACCAATTGGAAACCAGATCTTCGAGGTAATTTCTTCAAGGATGCAATTTTAAAAACAGCTTAAACCAAACAAACTCACTTTTATACGAGTGAAACTTCTCCACTTTATTTTACGTCTTCATTAAAGAAATTCCACGGAAATAAAAATAGCTAAAAATTGTCGGATGAGCGAAAGTCCTAATCTCAACTTCAGCAGTCTTTTTCTCTGATTCTGGCTGAAGCAATTTCGCTGGGAGATTACATCGAGCCTGTCGAGCATCCGTGCCGAGTGATTCGAGAAGATTCAAGCCGAGCTGGTGCGGATAATTGAGATAAAGTGAAGTAATCAAGCATGAAGCTCTGAGGTTGGACTATCTTGAGTGGAACTCTACAAATCCATTCGTCGAAAGCTTTTGATGCGTTGATCATCCTGATGTTGGTTAGCAAATATTGTTCACTACAGAATCTGGATTCTTCATAATTGATATTGATAACAGTGATGCTAATTGATCTCGTGTTGATTATTCCGATGGCGATTCTTTTGGCATTGATAATCTTGATGGCAATTCTTTTGGGATTGATAATCTTGATGGCAATTCTTTTGGCATTGATAATCTTGATGGCAATTCTTTCGGCATTGATAATCTTGATGGCAATTAATTTGGGATT
>JAPYZI010006811.1:0-10764 GCA_030523105.1 Ophioninae sp. A BG-2022a
GTGGGCCTGGGAGGTCGACAAACATTTTTTTCCGTTTTTTTTCGTTTGTTTTCCATTTTTGAACTCTTAAAAGGGTCCGTTTGATCGGAAATTTTCTGCCGATTACGAATATCATAAAATTTTTGTCGAAAGCGTGAAACGAAGCAAAGAAAAACGTGTTTCGAGGTGTTTTTTACGATTTTTTATAAAAATTTTTGGTTATCGGGGAAATTAATGGTAGATTCGTGTTCAGGGGATCAAATTACATCGTAAAGGACCTATTAAAAAAATATTAAAAATCCAAAATTTTTTTCGATTTTTGGCGATTTTTGGGCGAAATACGTTTTTTCACTGAATCATCGATAACTTTTTTTCCTTTAGGATCCGGCACTCCAGTTTGTGCTTAATGCCTTCGGTATGATTTTCTCTTCAAAATCCTTTTTTAATCATCAACGTCCGATGATTTTTCGATTTTTGGCAGAATTTCAAAGTCGGACCATCGATTTTTGCCAATTTTTCCATACATACCCCTTTGCGTTTTTTTTAACGATTTTTCGAGTGGACTTTTCGGGGAAACTATGAGAGATATCGATACGAATCCAACGCCATTATTCAAGTTAGGCAAAAACCTTTTCCAAACCCACCAATCGAATCCCCATAGCCTACGAGAAGGCCATATTACGACCTTTTGAAATATCGTGATTTTTGAGATTCCTGAAAAGTGGCCTGGGACGACGAAAAAAAATTTTTTTCCGTTTCTTAAGTATCACAAGTTTGTATTCGATCGGAAATTTTCCGCTGATCGCGACTATGCCCGAGTTTTTGCCGAAAGTACAGAATTAGACGCGGAAAATGCAAAAACACGTTTATACAACTTTTTCTTGACATTTTTGCCTGCCGCAGTTTACGGTAGCTGTCGCAACGACGGAGGTTACGAATTCGCGCGGTGAACAAGTGACGAGCGACAAACAAGAAAATCTAGTTCGGAAGGACGCAAGCGTCGTCGGTAAAAACGGAGAACGCGAGCCGCTGCGCCGCCAGTGAGAAAATCATCGAACCGCCCGTCTCGCGTCCCGTCCGCGACGGTCGAGTTTGCAACCGAGACTTTTGGCAAGCCCCGCGTCGATCGCGCTCCGGGTGGAACGAGAGCGTCGATCGACGGATCGACGAATTCGGGAAGAGGTTTCGATGCGAAGCGTTCGCGCGGCGCCTCGCTTTCCCGTGGAACCGCGCCGCTCTCCTCTCCCTCCTCTCTCGGTCCCCGCGCGTGCTCCATTACCGATATCGTCGAGGAGGAGTCGAGAGGGAGCGAGGCGAAAGAAGGCAGGCGGTAACGAACGCGCGCGTCGCGTCTCGCCGTTTCTCCTTTGCTCTCCCGATACTCGGACGGGTCTGGGGCGCGCTTTCGGACCTCGCCCGATCAACCCGATCTCGAGTTTGATCGAAACCTCTTTTATCTTTGCGGCGACGGTGGACGGAGGAGGGACGCGCCGGACGCGCTCGTCTCGAAATTGGAGGCCCGGTCGCGCAACGTTCGAACCGAACGGCGCTCCCGGTCGCCTCGAAAATATGAATCGCTCGATCCTCCCGTCACGGAAAATACGGTGTCGGTCCGCCGGCTCGATCATTCGGGATTTTCGGCGGCGGCGCGCGACGCGCGGCGATCGAGAGCCGAGTCGAGAACGGAAAAGCGCGCGGCGGCTTCGAACCGATCGCCGCTGGGTCCCCCGTCGGGCGATCGGTTCCGAGCCCGCGGAGGCCGACGCGGCGAGGCGAGGCGCGATCGCGCGGCTTCGACCGACCGTGGAAAGACCTCTTTTCCTTTATTGTACGTTTCCTTCGCAGAATCGTCGGAATCGTCGGAATCGGCGGAGGCCGCGCGCGTTCCATACAGGTACGCGAACAAAACAGACGCGCTAATGTTTTCCGTTGGTCGATTCAACGGGAACGCGGTACTAATTGGGAGCGGCCTTTCGCGCTCGAGGGAGTGGATCACGATTGACGAGAAGGACCGCCGGGAGAGGGAGGGAGCGCGAGAGAGGCGCCCCCGGGAAACGAACGAGGAAGACGAGAAATTAGAAAGAGTAGCGCGCGCGCGTGCGGAGGTGGCTTCGGAGCGGTGGGTGGTAGCCGCGCGACGGCTCGGATCGCACAAAGGCAGCGTTTTAATTGGACAACGTCGCATCGCGAGGCCCGTTGACACGCGTGTGCGACTCCTCCGCTCTCCTCCCCGGCGGGAGTCCTCTCGCCTTTCCGCAATTCTATACCCTCGCTCGATCGTCGCCCGCGCGCGAGCTCCCTTCCTCGATCGAACGACCCTCCGTCGCTTCGTTCTCCTCCGCGGTGCCTCGCGCGCCCGCGAACCCTCGCCAACGAAAAAAACGCCCCGACGACGATGGCTCGGTTACCGAGGCGCGTCGAAACGAGTCCGGAGAATCGAGAGAACCGCGCGAGCGATTCCTCGTCGGTCGACGACGGTTCGATCGATACCGGGCCAGTTTCGACAATCGGCGTACGACGGTATCGCGGGTTCGGTGAGAACCCGAGCCGACCGGCGACTCCTCCGAGTCTCGAGAGCCTCCCGGAGGACCGGCCGACGGTCCGACGGTCCGTCGGTCGTCGCCGTCGTCGAGACGGGCCGCCGGAAATCCGGACGAGGCGACGCGCCGCGCGGCTTCCTTTCCGCGGAAGGCGAACAGCCGCGAAACGTCGCGTCGCGCGGGATCGCGGCGTTGCGCCCTACCGACACCGATACGCGCGTTCGGCGGTGAGAGGGCCTCGGATTTTGGGGGGCGAGCCTGGACAAGGGCGAAGCCGTTCGTCCTCCGTTACGCGAGGCGAAGCGGATCGCGATCGAGGCCAAGCCTGACCAACCCGGAATTCGCCATCCTCGCCGTGTTACCGAAAACTCTCGTCGAAGCCGTTGCGGTTCGGCGTCCGGAACGAGGACGCGGAAGCCGCCGCCGCCGCCGCCGCCAACGAGGACGACGAGCGCGGAGCGCGGCTCCGACGCGTACGCGGAGAGTCGCCGAAACGTTCGTCTCCGTCCGCAACGGCGATCGTACCGAAATATCGAAGCGCGGATCCAACGCGCACCGACCGAACGGCTCGCCGATCGAGGTACGGCCCGAATCGAGCCCGCGTCTCGATCGTCATCGCCGAGGGTGCACCTTCGATCGAGCGAAACGAACGCGCGGGCGCGGACCGAGCTTGCCTCGCGCGGATCTCGTCGGCGGATGGACGCGACGCGATCCGCGATCGAGCGAGGACGCGCGCGTTCGAAGCTGCTTCGATCGTCGGTGACGCCCGGGGCTCGATGGAAACGCCAGCGGACGCCGATTACAGAACCGTATCGGGCGGGGCGCGTCTCGATCGTCAACGAGAACCGATCGAATCGCGCGTCAGCGATCGCGGGAAGGAGAGGTCGGCCGGGAAGAGCGGCTCGGGAGCGAGCGATCGCGAGAGAGAAAGAGACGAAACGCGGCGAACGGGCGAGCTCGCGGGCGGCGGTGTTGCACGGCGCGCCCCGTACCCCTGCAAAACAGCCTCTACGATCGATCGGCCTCGAGGGCCCCTTTGCTTCGACGGTTGGCCGATCCGCGACGTCGTTACTCGGTGAAATTGTGCCCGCGCGCGAGCTTTGCCGGACAATCGAGGAACGAGACGAGGGACGGCAGGGGAGGACGAGGAAGCGCGAACGCGGGGGGGGGGAAGGGGAGGAAAGAGAGAAACATCGGGACGTTCCGTCGAGGCTCCGAATCGAACGGCCGTCGTCTTCCGTTTCGACGTTGTTTCGTACGCGGGTTCGAAACGCGGCCCTCGCGTGGACGAAACGATGAAAAAAATATTGAAAGGAGCGACGTTCGACGCGAGGTATCGACGGAAACGCGGCCGCGAGAGACGGGGTATTCTCCGGTGACGCGTGTACAACGAGGCGAACGCGAGTACGCGAGAACGGGGGTTCGCGAGATCCGCGGTGGCCCCGCGATCCAGGCGGGCGAAGCCGGGTACGTCGGTTCGCGCGCGACGAGGGCGGTCGATCGGGCGGAGCAGCGTCGGGCGAGGGAAGAGTCTTCCTTTTTCGAGCGTCAGTTTCGAGCGAGAGCGCCGTACGGTGGCCGGTGGCCGGTACCCGGTACCCGGTGTACACGGGCCGGTCACGGCTAATCGTACGTTGCATTATCGATGCAACGAGGAGGAGAGGAGAGGTTCGGAGCGAACTCTCGCGTATGCGCGCGCGTACGCACGGTGGTCGAGGCCGAGCGGGTCCCGGCCTCGTTCGGTTTGCATTATTAAAAAGCGCGCTAATCGCGATCCCTGGGACGGTTACGGCCCACCCCCGGACTCCTCGAGCGACTCCGCACTCTCGCGAGAGACCCATTACCGCGTCCGCCTCGCGTTCGCTCGTGTTCTTTAGCACCGTCCGAACGTACGGCGGCGCGCCGCTCGCTCCGACCTACCGTCGATTCGATCGTTGATACGCCTCCCCTGGCACGCGCGCGCGCGCGCCCCCGCGCGTCCCGTCCGAGTGTTCGCTCGAGCCGCTCGGCGAAGTACTCTCGAAAATTCCAATTCGGAGGCTCCCGGCGCGCGTCCGACGTTCAACGCCGTCGATCGCAACGACCCGCCGATAAAGAGCATCGAGGAAACGAACGAGGGAAACGAACGCGTCGCGTACGCGCGCGGAGCCTCGTCTTGGTCGTCGGCGTCGTCCCTGCCGCGCTGGAAACCTCGAGGAGCGTCCGGTCGAGAGAGCGAGGAGGCGGGGATGCTCGCCGAACGAGAAACGGGCGACGCGACTCGTTACCGTGAAATTAATTAGGTTTCGTGGGTCGCGAAGGCCCACCGCGGGTCAACGGGTACAGGACCGCCGCGGCGGTCGTTGCCGCGCTCTCGCCTCTGTCGTACGCGAGTGTACCGGACTCGCGCCTCGACGGTCCTCCTCGACGCGCGCGCGCGTTCGTCGTACGTCCGGGTGGACGGTCGCAGGGGAAGAGCGGGGCCGGGAAACCGCGCGACGCGCAAAGCGCCCGACCTCTTCGCTCCCCGAGGTAACCGGTAAACGGACGGTCTCGCGCGATAACGGCGTTGAGTACTTCGAGGCGACTCGATTACGACGGTTGCCGGCCAAACGCGCGCTCGCGCGCCCACGGACGAGCGTTCGCGTTCAAACTCGGCTCTCGGGGACGCCTCGGCGGCGTCTCCTCGACGAGAATACTCGCGAACCTCCGGAATTCTCCTCTCCGTTGATACGGGTACCCGCCGGGCCAAATTTCCCGCTCCCCGAGTTCGAAATTGTACACCCGTTTTTCGCGAACGAACGCTCGACCGGCCGAACGATCGGCGGGTGCGGGCGGCGTTGTTCGCGCCTGTTTCTCGATTAATCGAGCCGCGATCGCGCGTCCGAGCGGAATTTTTCCTTACCCCCGTTGCGACGGAGATCACTCTCTCTCTCTTTCTCTCTCGCCCTCTCGCGGGGAGGCTCGTTTCGCCCCGCGTTCGCCTCTTGTCCCCCAAAATTCAGCGATACTTCGAACACGGATGAACGGTGCCTTTCCCGGATCCTCGGGTCGTTCGTCGTTACGATTGAAACGCGAATCGCGAGTTTTGTAAAATGGGAAGAACGAGCGGGTCGTTCCATCGCGGCGTCGCGGTCGCGCTCGCGCTCCTCCCGAAGCCGCGCGCCGAACGGGGAGCGTCGAGACGCGACGACGTCTTTTGGGGAAAAGGCGAGCGCGACGTCGCGAAACGCCGATCCCCGATAGTTCTCGGCCCCTGTGTCTCGCGAGCGCCGCCGGTCTCCGTTACCGCGCGCGAGAGAACGGCGCCGCTCCCCTGCTCGCGTTCGCGTCTCGAGCGACGGGGCTCCGTGGAAAACGCGAGGATCCCGCCGTCCCCGGGGCGAACGGAAAATTACTTCGTCCGGTGGATTTGTCATCGCCGCGAACGGACCAACGATCGGTCGATCGCGCTCGGTCGTTAAAAACGTACCGGGGAACGGCCCACCGAGGCCGCGCGCTCTACCGACCTTTCAATCACGAACGAGCGAATCCGCGAAAACGAGTCTCCTCGCGTTTCTCCGCTCGTACGATACGAATATCCGTAATAATCGTTAGAAGCGATTCGACCGAACCCGAGCGAATAATCGAGGCGATCCCGTTCTCTCCGTACTTCTCTCTCTCTCTCTCTCTCGCTCCCTTCCCGTTTCGGCCGCTCCCCGCGTTCGTCGATCCTTCTCTATTTTTTCCACCGCTCTCCGCCCGGTTGCTCGACCTGTCCGGCGCAGGAGTTGTACTTGGACCGCCGAATGATTGATACGTCCGCCTGAGAATGATTAGTTTATTAATCGGATTTCTTGACCGGCGGAGCCGAGTACGCGGCCGCGCGGAGCTCCCGGCTCTGCCTCGGGACCGACCGTCGCCGCCCGAAACTCGTCCTCGCGTTTTTTCGCTTCAAGGGAATGCGACGAACGCGTTCCTAGCCGCGTCGGAATTTTTCCCAGCTCCGTCGCTGCGACAGCTACCGTAAGCTGCACCACCCAAAAATGTCCCAAAAATATTCTAGAAAGGTTTTTTGCGTTTTCCCTGTCCAATTTTGTACTTTCGAGAAAAACTCGAGCATATTCGTGATCAGCGGAAAATTTTCGATTAAACGGACCCTTTTGAGAGGTTAAAAATGGAAAAAAAAATTTTTCGACCTCCCCCGGCCACATTCCCGGAATCTTAAAAATCACGATACTTCAAAAGGTCGTAGGGTAGGCTTCTTGTATGATATCGAAAGACGTTTGAAGGGTTCGGAAAACGTTTTTGCCTGACTCGAATAATGGCGTTGGATTCGTATCGATATCTCTAATAGTTTTTCCAGAAAGTCCAGTTGAAAAATGGCTAAAAAAAACACAAAGGGGTATGTATGGAAAAATGTGCAAAAATCGATGGTCCGACTTTGAAATTCCGCCAAAAATCGAAAAATCATCGGATCCTGATGATTAAAAAAGCATTTTTAAGGTAAAATCATAACGAAGAGATCGCGCGTAGAGCGGAGTACCAAATCCCAAAGGGAACAAAGTTATCGATGATTCAGTGAAAAAACGTATTTTGCCCAAAAATCGAAAAAAAATTTTGATTTTAAAGATTTTTTATATAGATCTTTTACGATGTAATTTGATCCCCTGAACGCGAATCTACCATTAATTTTCCCGAAAACCCAAAATTTTCATCGAAAAATCGTAAAAAACACCTCGAAACACGTTTTTCTTTGCTTCGTTTCACGCTTTCGACAAAAATTTTATGATATTCGTAATCAGCAGAAAATTTCCGATCAAACGGACCCTTTTAAGAGTTAAAAAATGGAAAAAAATTTTTTTCGACCTCCCAGGCCCACTTTGCCGGAATCTCAAAAATCACGATATTTCAAAAGGTCGTAGCGCCAGCGCCTTCTACGCTACGAGGTTTCGTTTGGGGGGTTTCCCCGGAAAGTCCACTCGAAAAATCGGTAAAAAATACGCAAAGGTAAAAAATACGCAAAGGGAAAAATCGGTAAAAAATACGTATGGAAAAATTAGCAAAAATCGATGGTCCGACTTTGAAATTCCGCCAAAAATCGAAAAATCATCGGATTTTAATGATTAAAAAAGCATTTTGAAGCGAAAATCATACCGAAGAGATCGAGCGCGAAGCGGAGTACCAAATCCCAAAGGGAAAAAAGTTATCGATGATTCAGTGAAAAAATTTATATTACCCAAAAATCGAAAAAAAATTTTGATTTTTAATATTTTTTGTATCGTTTCGATTCGATGTAATTTTGTCCCCTGAACACGAATGTACCATTCGTTTCCCCGGATACCCAAAATTTGAATGAAATTTCAACGATCCGTCGATACGGCGCGTTACTTCGTAGAAAGTACGCGGGTCTTTTCTCCACGCCGCGCTCGTAACGAATCCACGCGCGCGTTCGGCAATCGTCCCGCCTCGATTCTTCGCCCGAAGACTCGAGGCTTCGCGGCCGAGTCGGCGCGCGAGGCGCCGTCCGTCGGTAGCGACTCGCGCCGCGAAACTCCGAAATTAGCGATACCGAGGTAACGCGGAAAGAAAGAAGAAAAGCGACGCGCGAAATTGAGAGTCGATCGTTAAAAAAGATGAGAAACTCGCGAGGTTCCTTCGAAGACGGAGACGCGCTCGGCGGCGTCTCGAGCCTCCGGGGAAATCGGAGCCTCTTCGCCCGCGACCGTTACAAATCAAGAGAAATCGTCCGGTACTTTTTCAAGGCTCTCCGACATCCGACGGACGACGGACACACTCGCGAGAGATACGCGACGCGACGGTCACTCCCGCGTCGTCGATCAGCTCGCGTCCCCTTCGACGCGCTTTTTACACTCGCGTTCCGTCGAAACTCGATCTCGGAACGCGCCGCCGTCATCGATCGCACCCAGCCTCGTTATCGAAGCGTCGACCTTTACGCGCGCGCGGGAGGACGGTAAAAAGACGAGCCGTTTCCGGGGTCTCGGCGACCGAGACTCGCCGGACGTTCGCCCGGCGACGGGACCGCGTCGAAACTTCCATCGATCCCCGTCCGTGGAGAGGCCTCGCTCGAACCAAGGATGAAAAATTTATCGAGTCTCGGTAAGCTCGGGGAGCGAGAGAGGACCGCGCGGGCGCGCTTACCGATCGGCTGAATAATTAAACGAATGTAAATGCACTTTGCGACGCAACAAAAGGAAGGGAAGATACCGAGAGCGCCGCGCGCGGACAAGGACGGGCGTACGCGTACGCGCGTATCGCCACCCTCGAAAGCGGGCGAAACCGCAACGAGTCCGTCCCGGGCCTGCCTCCGGGGCGACCGACGCGTCTCGTCCGTTGGATCTCGGCGAGATCCAACGGACGAGACGCGGCAATTTTTCATCGCCCGGAGAGACGTCGCTGCCCTCAAAAATCGACAGGGTCGTTCCGGGAAGAAAAAATCGAGGAGCGAGCCGCGCGTCCGAGTCCGACACGGGGGGGACGATCGGTAACGGGGCGCTCGAAACGCGGCGGCTCGAAACGCAGCGACGCGCGAGACGCAGCGGCGCGAAAGAGGCCGCGCGCGTCGACGCGGTTGCTCGTCGAACAGGTATTTCGGACCTATTGTGTCGTTGGCGCGACGCCAATACCTTCCGTTCAATAAACGTCGTCTTAACGAACTCGCGTACGCTCGATCGGGAGCTCGCTCCACCGCCGACAATTTCCCTCCCGTCTCTTCGGCCGTTCTCTCCTCCCGCCGGCCCGCGATCGGCCTCCGGTCCCCGTACCTCGACGCTTCCGCGCGCGCACCGCGTCGCGCTTCCCATCCGCGCGGGCAACGCGAGGAAAGGGGAGGGAGGCCGGGGCGCTCGAGAGAAAAGAAAACGCACGGGCGAAGGTGGAAGCGCCGCGTCGGTCGCAATTGCGCGGAGCGCCGACCGTCGCGCGTCGCGTCTACGGAAAACGCGATCGAGGAGGGAGGGGAGACGGCTTAATTTCCTTCGGTGTCATCGAGAGAGCGCGTCGAGTCGCGATCGCGCCCCCCTCCCGTTAATGACGGACGCGTCCGCGTGCGACTCCCGAGATTCGATCGCGAGGGGCCAGTAGCGGCGGCGGTACCACCGGCGAGCCGCGACCACGCTGAAAAACGAACTCATCGACGCGCTCGTCGAGTTCTCGCGTAGGAAATTAAACTCGTTTCGTTCCCCCCCCCCCGCCTCGGCCGTACGATCGAGCGCCTCGCTCGCGAGGCCTCTCTCCTCCCCGAGTCGTTCCGCGCGACCGCCGGCCGTCCGGAGTATCGCCGCCGAGCGTACGGAGTCGGCTCGAACCGTCGCGACGGCGCTCGGGGACTCGTACTCCCCGTTGTCCCGTCGTTGTCGCGCGTCAGCGCCGAAAGATCCGAACTTTCGAAAGATTTCCCGAGCACCGAGCGCGCCGGAACGACCGACGAGTCCGGCTCGAGTCGCCCCTCCGGATCTTCCCTCTCTCTCTCTCTCGCCCTCCCTCGCTCCGTCCGCCTCGCGCCGGCGACGCGACGCGCGAGAGAGGCGAACCGAACGGATTCGGCGAGTCGAAACGGACCCCTCGTTCGTTCTCGAACGCTCCCTCGTCGGAGACGTTTTCGTGAAAATTTTGCTCGATCCGCGGACGATCCCCGCGGACGGCGGAGGTCCGCGATCGGCTCTCGACGCGTTCGATCGAGCCGGCGCTTTCGCCTCTGAAGAATCGATCTTCCGCCCGTGTAGGAAAAAAGAGGCGGCGGCGGCGGCGGCGGCGGCGGCGGCGGAGATTCGACGGAGTCGACGAGACGCGCGCCGCCGCGCGACGACGCTTCGCGTCGGTGAAAATTGTCCGACCGGCGGCGTTCCGTCCGCTAGTTTCGCGGCTCGACCGGGGCGAACGCGACCGCGACTCGGCCTCTCGAGAGTCTCCGCGATCAACGTTCGTCGCGCGACGGCTCGATACCGAGTTCGAGCGTACGGACGGCCGCGTCGAGCGACGATACTCCGCGGCTCACGAGAGCGTACTCCGGCTTCCGTCCGTCGGGAGGATCGCGCGCGGCAAATTTCCGGACCGCCGGAGCGAAAGAAAGCGACGCGAGAACGAAAGAGGCGTTACGAGGGAGGAGGGCGCCGACACCCCGCGCGCGGTTCGGTGCTCCGCGATCGCCGTTTCTTCTTTCCTCCCGCCCCCGCGGTGCGACGAGACGCGTCGTCGCGACCCGGAACTTTTGTCGCGAGGCGCGCACACCCGCGAGAACGCTCCTACCGAGAGAACCGAAAAAAAA
>JAPYZI010006812.1:0-10977 GCA_030523105.1 Ophioninae sp. A BG-2022a
TAAACTTTGTACATTAAATTAATTATTAAACGTGCTATATTTATTATTATTTAAAACCAAAATTATTATGTTATTATTTCCAATTATATATAACATTATAAAAAAAAAAAAATAATTATATTATTATGAAATGATGATATTTATTATTAAACTGTTCCAAGTGTTAATTTGTTATCGAGAAAGCTGTATGGAAAGCTAAACATGTAGGACCCGATCGAAACTCGTAACTCGAGAATTCCGTCATTCGTGACTAACTTTTGGCCGGACGGTCCAGTAATACCTTAAAGTCCGATTACGATGCTGGGCAGGTGCGAGATCCCCGGAGAGACAGTGCCCGTAGCATTTGCAACTCCAGCCGTACGGCTGATCCAGCATTGCGTGAACGTGTTTCCTCCTTCGTCTCGCTCGTCCCCGCATAAGTAGCCACACGTCTGTTTAATCTCTCTTCCCCCGTATAAATTGGGAGGGCAATGGCGGTGTTTAACAGTCCGGCTCAATTTACCGGGCGCCACATCGAGCTAGGTTTGTTGCATGCGGAGCGATAATTATGCCGAAAGCTCTCAGGAACCAACGAAGCGAAATTCAGTCGAAAGCACAGACGCGCGGAGTTTCCGCAGCTTTCGGAACTTTATGAAGTATGCTCGACTGTTCCGACTGTATCCGAATTTTTTAGAAAGTTTTAGAAGCTTTTGGAAAGCTTCGGTATTTCCTCAAAGGTTTCGCGATTGTCTAGAAATATTTCGAATTTTCCCTGGAGTTTTTGGTACTTTCTAGAAATATTTAGATTTTTTTTTTTTTAGAAGCTTCAGAACGTTTTTAGATGTATTCGGAAATTTTTTAGATGTCTTCGGAATGTTCTGGAAGTCTTCAGTATTGTTTAAACGCCTTCAGAATTTTCTACGAAGCTTCTGAAGGTTTTTAAATTCGTTCAGAATTTTTTTAGATGTCTTCAGAATTTTCTAGATGTCTTCAGAATTTTTTAGATGTCTTCAGAATGTTCTAGATGCCTTCAGAATTTTCTAAGAAGCTTCAGAATTATCTACAAGTCTTCGGAATTTTCTGGTAGTCTTCAGAATGTTTTAGGAACTTTCAGAATTTTCTTGGATGTTTCAGAAGTGTCCGGAAAGCTCCAGAATTTTTTTGGGAGCTTCAGAATCTTCTACGAAGCTTCTCAAAATTTTCTAGGAAGCTTCAGACCCTTCTAGGAAGCTTCGGAATTTTCCAGAAGTCTCGAAAATATTCTAAAAAAATCTTCAGAATATTCTAGAAGTCACCAAAATGCTCGAAAAACCTATATAATATTCTAGAAGTCACCAAAATAATCTAAAAAAAAACCATAATATTCTAGAACTCACCAAAATGTTCAAAAAAATCTTCAGAATCGTGTTGGAGGCTTCAAATTTTCAAGGAAAATTTGGATCCTCGTGGTGATTCCGGAGACGAGGGAAAAAGGATCGACACCAAGTATCGTTGTTGATTGCCAGTCATGAAATACATTACTGTACGGGTTATGGGCGTTGATATACCAAGGTACACGTCCGAAGGGACCCCACGTACACGCACACGTATATCGTTTTTACTTGTACGCCACGGTACAATGCCCTTGGCCTTGAATCGACGATCCCCCATCAATGGATATTCCTAATCGCTGGGTAACGATCAACCGGTTTCCCATTGACGGACTTTTCCTATACAAACGCGCTATACGACTAGCCGTCACTGCGCGTCGATGTAGCCGCACCGTTCTCCAGCGCAAAGTCATTATCAACCGAGCTGCGCATCGGAGCTCTTCTTTATGTACCGTATATGCAACGTAATAACTTTTTTAATAACTTTTACCCCTAGCCTGGCCAATCATTCATTCTTTTCGAGAAGGGAAACATCAATTCACTTCACGTACGAATTGTTAGTCAGCTTGATAATTATTGAAACATTGTATATGTATAAAATTAAAAAGATAAGGAGATTTTCATCTCCCGAAAAAAAAAAAACACACAACACAAAATTTCTCCCGTTGATGAAGCTTTATTATTAATATTTCAATTTATTTTTTAAGCTCCAGAATTGATAAAAATGTTACCGAATTTTTTTTTGGATTTGTTAAACTATTTTTTAATATTTTATTTTTTTAGATTTGTTACACATTTTTGGATTTTTGTATTTTTTAGATTTGTTACGACGTTTCAAAGGTTTCTAGAAGCTTTTGGAACGGCCGGATACATTTTCACGATCATCTGAAAATCTACAAAATTTCATCGGAATCTTTTGTATTTCCTAGAAACCTCAAGATTCCAAAAAATAAACTTCAGATCCTTCTAGGAAGTTCTAGAATACTCTGGAAACCTACAAATTCTTTTTCTCAAAACCTTCAGAATTCTCTAAAAACCACCTGAAACCAAAGAAGACAAAATATATAAATTCTCCATTAAATATCCAGATCTTCGGTAACCTGTATTATTCTAGAAAGCTTCTAAAAAGCCTAAAAAAAAACTTGCTCCAAATTTTCAAGCTTACCAGAACGCTTCAATATTTCCAACAACCCTCAAATTAAAAAAAAAACAAACAAACAAACAAACAAACGTTTTAGAATCTCCAAAAAAGTTTCATCATTTCCTAAAAATCTAAAAATCAAAAATCAAAAAAAAAACAAACAAAAACCAAAAAAAATTCAAAAAACGTTTCAAAGTACCGTCGACCGTTCTCACTACCATAAACCCATCTATAACCATACCAGTGATTCTTACCCTAGCAATTCCGCGGTTTTCCACTCCCAACTGCTAAACAATAAATTAACAAAAATGTAAAAGTGGTCGAAGCCTCGGAATGGCGTATCTATAATCGAAAAGTTGGCACCAGAGGCGCTACTGATTCCATTTAGTAATTTTTTTTTACATAATAAACATTTTTAAAAACCACCTAAATAAATATACCTATATATATATATACATATATGTGTACATTTGTAAAGCTAGTTTTATTATGTTCACCGGATAGTTGAAGAAGGACAATTTCGCAGGTGCACGTCAAACGGCGAGAAGGTAAAGTGGTCGACCGGGGGGGGGGTTGAAGGAATTCGTTGCAAGCTGTGTAAGGTAATTACTAATTAACCGCGTATAAGGGACGTTCGCGCGTGGCCAACGAGGTCTAATGAGCCGAACAGACTCCGGAATGAACGACGGGGTGTCCGGACGTCAATTCGAAATCGTAAATGATTAAAAAAAACATATATAGGCTATTCGGCGAGAACTCCAAACGTCTGTTACAACAAAGGCAACTGGTTTCATTGATTTCATTGGTTTTCATTGATTTGGATTCCGTAAGAATTGGACAATCCAAATAGGCATCGATAAGACCATAAGTTTCACGATAATCGATCGTTACCGTTAACGAATTACGTTTCGTATTCCCACCGTGTGGATTTGATGGATTTATCGTTTTTAATTGAATCGACTCAGAGACGAAAAAAAAAGTAATTATTTTTGGATTAATTTGTTTGTATAATTTTTTTAATAGATAATATTGTTTTGGTACGAAATGGTTTAATTAATTATATTTTTTTATTCGGTTGTTCGTTGTAATTTCGAATCGCGACGGTTTCGAGAAACGTGATTTGACGTTGTTTAGAAATACATGGGCATGTCGATCGCAAAAAAGAACCACGAAGTTACCTCAAAACGAAACCGTAACCGCAGCTCTCAAAGAAATGTAAAATAACTGATTCACAAATCGGACACACAAAAAATCAGCTACGGCTTTCAATGACTTTTTTTTTTTTTTTCAACGTCAAAAAATCGCGGGTATACGATGAAATCGATGCGAATTGAGTATTAATTTATATCGATTTATTCTTGTATTTGTTTATTATTAATTTATTATTAATTTATTTTTATTTGTATTTAGTTTGAATTTATTTTTCATTAATTTTGTATTAAACAAAATTTGTTTTCAATGTATTTTATATTTGATTTAATAAAAATAAATTGATCAAGTTTGATTTTTGATAATATTTTTTTAAATTCTACCCAGACAATTTTCAAATAAGTATTTCAAAAGAACTTGTTGCTTAATGAGAAGCTTAAATGCTCACGAAGTGCATACCAAAAGTCTTAATTTATTCCCCCATGGACAATGGAATTTTTTTCCCCATAGAAAAATTAACAAAAAATTGTTTTTCCCGTTAAAATCGTTTTTTATTTCTCGGAGATTCGATTGAAATAAAATGAAGAAATAAAAAACGAGGTTTGAAAAAGCATGAAGTTACGTGTCAGCAATCGCGTTTCTACGAGGCCATTAAAGTGGCAGGCTCATTGTACGTCCCTTGGATATTCCGGGAAGCTCTAACGACGAAGGCACGCGTAAAACACGCGAGCTCAATCGGGCTTTTATATAACTCGTCGATTTCGCGATTCGGTAGCACGGGGGTTTTACAAATTAACCGCAACCGAACCCCATCAGATGCCATCAGGTTCCATCTGCTTTGGAAGCTATTCGAGATGCACCAAGACGAAAAAAAGATGAGGGGGTTTTTGGTTACCGATCTTTCTTGGAAGTATCGTTCGAGACACGCGAGATATCACGTGTCCAGGACGATACTCCCCTTAAGAGTATAACGAATATTACCACGTGACAAACGAGTGCGACAGAGATAGTCAAAAGGTTTTAAAACCGCGATTTCTCAAGAATGAAACATTGTTATCCAAAATGGCGACCGAGGGACCATCGGTGCCATCGTCCTGAATGCTCACAACAAATTTCGTACCGATCGGTTCAACCGTTCGAGAGAATAGTGATTTTGAAATTTCGAAGTGGACGAAATCGTGATCTCGGTTTCCCGACGTGATTTCTCAATGATGAAACATTTTGAGCGATCGATCCTTTAATTCCATCAAGCGTGACGTGCGAGTGCGAGAGAAATAGTCGAAACGTTTTAAAACCGCGATTCCTCAAAAATGAAACATTGTTATCCAAAATGGCGACCGGGGGACCATCGGTGCCATCGTCCTGAATGCACACAACAAATTTCGTACCGATTGGTTCAGCCGTTCGAGAGAATAGTGATTTTGAAATTTCGAAGTGGAAGGAGGCGTGTTCGTCTTGTTCGAGGGAAGCCTATTTACTGCAAGATCGAAAATTATGGGTTTCTTGTTATTTTTTTTTTTCTCGGAAAGAATACACACGGAAATTTCGATCTTTAGATGCATTTCGTTTCGTATTTTAGAGATATTCGACAGCAAAATATGGACCCTTTTTTTTTGCAAATTTTGGATTGTTTATAATTAATGTTTAAAAGAAGATTTTCGAGAGATTATAAAAAAAGAAAAGACGAATCAAACCCAAACAGACCCGAACAATTTTGAGAAAATTTCGCCCAAAATATCAAAAAACAGAAATTTAATGATTGTAACATTTAACCCAAACAAACCCAAACAGACCCGAACAATTTTGAGAAAATCTCGCCCAAAATATCAAAAAAACAGAAATTTAATGATTGTAATGTTTAACCCAAACAAACCCAAACAGACCCGAACAATTTTGAGAAAATCTCGCCCAAAATTTCAAAAAGCAGAAATTTCATGATTTTAATGTTTTACCGAAAAATAAATTCGTGATTTCAACCCCACAAAAATCTCCTTCGATTTCCAATCAATGTACGACAAAAAAAATGATGTTTTTTTTTCAAATTTGTAAATTGTCTTTCCTTTTTAAACTTGCGTCTTTCTATTCTCATCTTCGACAGTATTCCTATCTCGGATACGTGTGAGAGTAGTCCAATGAGAGTACAAAACCGAAGCTCCAACAGAACCGGCAGGAAAAGTAACGTCAACCGGGGAAACCGGATTTGCTCGCCGTTCGCGATCTCCGACCGATCTGCTAATGAGGAATCTCTTTACAAGGTGTCTTTGCTGTTTCTTCCACCATCGGAAACCGAGCCACGGAAGCTCCCTCGTAATGAGAATTCAACGAGGAAATTCATCCGGTCACCCCTGGCTGAATAAACACACTCGAAACATTATTTATTTCGAATTAACTAAAAATCTTTTGAAAACAAAAAGAAAACAAAATTATCAAAATGACGGAAAAAACAATTCCCTAGAAAATATTTTTCTTTCAAATATATTTATCAAAGAGAAATCGTTGATTTATTTATTTTTCTTATTTTTCATTAATTCTTTTTTTCACCAAATAACGAAAAACTAGCGAAAGAAAAAACGTTTTTTTATTTCATTTTTTTTTTTTCAAAAAAATAAATCATAGCTAAAAATTATGGGAAATTTTTGTCCAACAGCAGTTTTTTAAAGAAAAATTTTTGGTCTTTACAAACAAACAAAAATTATATTCACATACGAAACAATTACAAAAAAAAAAGTAAATCTAATTTTTATTAATTAAAAAATTTCATTTAATTATAATTATTCGAATATAATTAAATTGACTTTTCCATCAAAGTAAAATTGTTGAAAAAATCATCGCCCAAGAAATTCGGCGTTGATTTTAGAAAAAATTTTACTTTTTTTCAAAAAAAAACATTTTTAAAATTTTTTTTTCATTTTTTTTTTCAAAAAAAAATAAAACCTAATCCGTCCTTTCACCATGGAAGGAACAAGAGACCTCTTATTCCTCGTTTTCTGAGGCAACGAAAAACGTTCGAGAAGAGAAGACGATTCGAAGAGATGTGGCAATTCGATCTGAGATCGATATAATCGCGGGATGTTTCGTCAGAGTGACGAAAGAAGGTTGACACAACGACGTTCTTCTTGCAAAAGAACTTCGAGTCGAGAGCGGATACCAAACGTCTTTTTTCCAAACATTTGTTTTTTTTTTTTTTCTTCGCTTCACAATCTTCGATGGTGGAATCCCAATGCAATCTCATTCATACCCATCGATCGCGAACTTTTTCCACCTTCGTTCTCGATTGGTCTGCGATCCGTGTCCACGAGCAGTTGAGAAAGAAACCCTGATAATATCGGGAATCGAAGCGACTTGGAAATACGTACGGAGTTGCGTTCGATGGTCACGTGTCTGGACCATCGCATTGCCGCAATGAGACACGCGAGAATAAAAAGATTTTCTCTTATCACGTACGTACGAAAAGAAAAAAAAAAAAAGAAAAAAAAAAAAAAAAAGACGTCCGGTACGATAACATTGTATATTTTTAACCCAATTTTATTTTTTTTTTTTTTTTTTTTTTTTTTTTTTTTTTTTTTTTTTTTTTTTTTTTTTTTTTTTCTATTTTTCTTTTTATTCGTATTTTTATTTTTATTTATTTGCATTTTTTCTTGCTTCCGGAAAACGGAAATTCCGCATTGCCGTATGGCGCGACGTGCGCGAAACTGAAGAATACATAAATATGCATAAATAAAAGATCGCGTCCGGAATCATGACGCTGAAAATTTGCATCGTTGTAAAGCAACGATTTTTATTTATTTATTTTTTTTTTTTTTCATTATTTTATTTTTCATTTTTTTATTTCCTCACCTTAACTTCATTTTTGATCATTTTTATTTTTGTCCAGAATTATTTTGGGTGTAATATAATAATAATAATAATAATATATTAATAATATAATATATTAATTAATAATATAGAATAATAATAATAATAATAATAATAATAATAATAAATTTAATTATTAATCGATATATTATCCAAAAAATATGAATTAATAATAATAAATTCTACAAATGACTATTATTATTATTATTATTAGTATTATATCATAAAGTAAAAAATATAATAAAATTAAAATAACGATAATTATTGTTATATAAAAATGCACAAATAAATTAATAATAATCAATTGATTAATTCAGTGACTGTAAAAATATTGTAAAAATGCGGTATCACGAAAATTGGTAAAACTTCGAGAAAGATAATTCCCTCGAGGGATTGGTGAGTATACGAAGGGACGTTTCGAAAATTTAAGGGAAGAAGTTATCGAGCTTGTTGAGGCGTAATCGCAAAGGTGCGGGGGTTGAAATTAACACTTGAAGGAAGCGTCACGGGCAGCCCGATGAGCCGGTGAGACCTTCCAATACGATTTGTGGAGCGGTAATTGCCTCGTGCTCGAAAACTCCCGAGGCTGTGTAAGCTTTCGATTCGACGTGTGACAGCGAGGCGAAGTAGCGATAATGGCCTCGATACACCTCGACACATTCCCGTATAAACGCTCATCAAAATCGTTTATTTCCAATTGTAAAAGGACGGAAAAGAAAAAAATATAATAATAATAATAATAATAATTGTAAATCGCGATTGTCCATTTAAATGTTTCGTAAGCACGAAACGATGTCTGACGTAGAGAGAATAATTTGAAAATATAGGAAAAAAAAAGTAATTTGTTTATTTTTTACGTTTTTTTAATAATATACGTAAAATATATTCCGTAATATAAATATACGTATAATTGATATCATATAATAAAATATATTAAATATAATATTAAATATAGATATATTAAATAATATTTAAATAATAATAATAATAAACATATTAATATTAAGTTTAATATTAAATATAAATATAATGTATATTTCATGTATATTTTTAATTTAATATATAGTATATTATAGAATATATTTAAAATGATATTAAATATAGATATATTAAATAATATTTACATAATAATAATAATAAAAATATTAATATTAAGTTTAATATTAAATATTAATATAATGAACATTGCATGTATATTTATAATTTAATATATAGTATATTATAGAATATATTAAAAATAATATAAAATATAGATATAATAAATAATAATTTTACAAACAATATATCAATAATAATAATAATGACGATGAAATACGATAATTATAACAAACGTGATATTAAATAAATGAAAATAATGTTCGACAATAATAATAATAATTCAAACGAGGACGAGAAAATAATAATAATAAATAATACCAAATGAATAATACGTGTATTTATGTTTTGACGTATAATTTTATATATTGAGAATACAGACGAGTAAATGAGAACGAAAACCTCGTTTGGGTTTGACTTTAATTCAACAAACGGGCCGAGAGCCATTCAGGCTGTTAAACAAACATGAATTCGTCGGAATTTGCATCGAGATGCAAACACGAGCGAATAAATTCAGTACTGTGGAGCGTTGCGACTATAGAGCTCATTAGGTATTCGCCCTAGTCGTAGCATCTATTGGGTCACTCGTAAACGTCGTTCCTCGGCGGTGCAATTTTGATGAATTTTTTCGTTTTTTTTTTCTTTTTTTTTTTTTACGAGCTCCTCGTTAACCGATTCGTGTGAATTCGGTGTCGCTCGAGGAACGGTCAATATCTAACTTTCATCGGGGTACTGTTGCAGCTCGATTGTTTACCCCGTAATTACAAAAAAAAATTAAATTGAACTTTTTATGACCTCAAATTATTGTATAAAATAAATCATTCAAATAATAATAAAACAATTCGGATGAAAAAATAAAAACATTTTAAATAAACAATATATCCTTGAGTTGTAATTTTTTATTATTTTTCACTGTTCAAATTGTCATAAAATTTATTCTTTTATTTTATAATTAGAATTTAAAAAAAAAAAACGAAAGAATATTACATATTACATATTTTATATTATTCAAATGATCAAACAAATAATAATAATAATAATAATAAAATAATTCAAATTTTAAAAAATATACGTTTTAATAAACAAAATATCGTTGCGTTTTTATGTTTTTATAATATTTCATACTTCGAATTATTATTAGAACGACCGTTTTATTTTATGACTCGAATAACAATTACAATTTTGTATTATTCGAATAATAAAACGAATAAAAATTTATTATTTTGATACATGACGTTTTATTTAATTATCAAATCATTTAATCGACGATTCAATGTTTCAATAACGATGAAACAATTAGAGTTTGAAGCAAAAAAAAAAACAAAAAAAACAAAAAAATATCGTTGCGTTCGAAAGTTCCTTCAGCTTCGTCGGAATGCTCGCGTCAGTCGCCGGATTTAGCATCCGAGACATTGTTAAGTGTACACGCAAGTAGAATTAACGGACGCGGCGAGGGGTGGGGAGGGGGGGGGCGAAGTTGCGAAATTATCGATATATAGGAAAAGAGAAAGGAGTGGGGGAAAAATACGATGAGGGGAAAGGAGAGGGGGAAGGGATTGGAATAACGAGAACCAAGTTGATTGCCCTCGGTACACCGGTAGCTCATATATGACAATCTCACGACAGGGACGACTTTCAGGAAACTTCTTTCGCCTCCTGTCTACTTCTCGGTTCTATTCGAGGCGAGAGAGAGAGAGTGAGAGGGGGGAAGGAGGGTTCGCTGCGACGCTCGTTTGTCCGGATGGAAACCAGTTCTACGAGGCATTGGTGAACCGGGGATTGCAAGCCTAGTTGGATAGTGGAGGTAGGAACGGCGCAACACGAGAAAGACTGCGTAACGCGCGTACCGTGTACGTTGGGCTCGACGCTGGCGAGTTGGATTCCGATGAAATTAATTATTTAGCGATATTTATTTTTTAATTAATGGTTTTCGAGTTATTTCTTTCGTTTTTCTTTTTTCTGTTGTTGTTTTTTTCGTTTTTTTTTTATGTTGTTCGACGCTAGTGACAATGCAATTATAGGATATGGATATATATGTGTGTGTGTGTCGATTTTGGCTTAGAATCGAAAAAAAACGTGTTTTGAGACGTTTTTTATGATTTTTTCATTGAAATTTTGGGCTCTGGGGGAAACGAACGGTCGATTCGTGTTTAGGGGGTCAAATTACATCGTAAGGGATCGTTCAAAAAAATATTAAAAATCGAAATTTTTTTTCGATTTTTGGGCAAAATACCTTTTTTCACTGAATCATCGATAACTTTTTTTCCTTTGGGATTTGGCACTCCAGTTTGTGCTCAATCTCTTCGTTATGATTTTCTCTTCAAAATGCTTTTTTAATCATTTAAGTCCGATGATTTTTCGATTTTTGGCAGAATTTCAAAGTTGGAC
>JAPYZI010006816.1:0-11252 GCA_030523105.1 Ophioninae sp. A BG-2022a
ATGGTCCAACTTTGAAATTCTGCCAAAAATCTAAAAATCATCGGATTTTAATTATTAAAAAAGCATTTTGAAGAGAAAATCATAACGAAGAGATTGAGCGCAAAATGGAGTACCAAATCCCCGAAGAAAAAAAGTTAACCATAATTTAGTAAAAAAACTTTTTTCCCCCAAAAAAAAAAAAAAAATGTTTACTTTCAATATTTATTTTATTGGTCCAGTGCGATGTAATTTTATCCCCCGAGTACGAATCAACCATTTGATTCACCCTAAATCTTCAATTTCAACGGAAAAATGTCGAAAAAGCATGCCCGAAAAGTTTTTCGCATTTTCCGAGTCTAATTTAACACTTATCGGTTGACAAAATTCTTCATCCCCACATTGGAGTGTCTTTTCCTTCAACCGATTCAATTCGATCAATCCAATTGTGATAATTGAAGAATTTCCGCCAAATGTGAATTTCATCAAATCCACATTGAACCAACATTTCCTTCATCGTATCCAATCGAATGAACCCAATAGTCCGTAAACCTTTCAAAAACAGTCTCTCGCACGAAGAAACGGAATCAACGTAGGCAAACATTGTTAATCGGTGTTTTTTTTTATCTCCTAAGTTGATGATTGTAGACCGATCGAAAAAAAAAAGATGTCCGATAGCGGCGTCGATGCGTGGGCGCAGTACGATTTTTCGTTTCCTCTACGGAACGCCGGTTGGACGCTAATAAATGCTTTCCGTCTTGAAACGCTTTTAGCGCCATTACCAATTAGCATAGCTTTTAATTAGGGATACAAGGCCGCTGAAGGAGGGCATATCTCGAGCGTGTTGTAGTTTATGGAAGGAACTGACTGAGGGAGGAGGAGGGGGGATGAAACAAAGGGCGAAAGGATCGAAGGCGCCAAAGGATCGACGAGTATAGAATCGGTGATGAGAAGAAGGGCTCGAGTCCAATCCTGAATAGTTTCCTAACTGGGTCTTTCTGTTGTTGACGATGCGTTGAAAGCGCTGAGCTTCGGGTTTCTCGAGAGCAGAGCACCGACTCCTTTTGTTGCGATATGCAAATCGGAGGACATCGAAAACGGAGGTGAATTCAAAGGGGAATCTTCGAACAAAGAAAAATAATTGAAAACAATGAGTAAATAATTGAATCGACAAAAAAAAGAGAGAGAGAAAGTACTTTAAAGGTGCGAGTATGACAGTGGGGTTTTGTGGTTTAATATATATATATATATATTTGTATGGTAACGGTAGATTTTGCTATTAGCATGACGGTGAACATCGACGAAAGACTTCTCATCAATTATACACTCTTGGCTGCAATACAGAAGTTACGTATCTACGAGAAAAGAGCTGCTGGTCGAGTGGAGTCGATCTTGTGTTTGAACTTATCCTGTCCGATAAAAGCGTGCACGGTTGCTGGAATTCTTTGGAATTCGCTGGAGGATGAATTTGGACGGTCGAGTACGGTCGAAAGGTAAAATCTAGTAGCCTGATATGAAGCGATATCCAAATTGTCGTTATCTATTGATGGAATTTTAATTATATTTTTTCATGACGAATTTTATTGCTCTTCTATCTTTTTGAACTTTTCTCTTTTGAACTTTATTGAACTTCTCTCGAACAACATTCAATCAGATAAACAGTTGTGTTTTATTAGGCTTATAGTTCGACCGTAATTTTTTCGACGTCATTTGACATTCTGGCTTAGTTAATAATCAGCAAAAAAAGAAAACTAAAACATTCATAAAACGGCACATATCGCACCCTCTTTTTTCTATCCACATCGAACGAAGACACCCAATGCATCATGGCGGGATTTTAATCGCGTTGCCTCGGGGCTTGTCGCTTCGATGACGTATGCTAATTTCGGATCATACACGAAGCACCAAATTCGCTGAGCGGGGAACGCCGGATGTACGGCCCATTGGAAAAAAAAAAATGCGGATGCTTTCGTGCACATTCCACTTTGGGCTAACGGTTCTATACGGCACGGTTCTCGCCCTCGACAGCATCCGCGCCTCGCGACTCCAACAAAAATGACCACTGCGATTGTTATTTGAATTTGGCGCTTGACGAAGCGTATTTAAGTAACGAGAAAATGTATTTCGCGTATAGAGGGTGACTCGATAAGTCACGGCCAATCGGAAATCCAAATTTGTATAAATAACCCTCGCCCCTCTTAATTCACCTCTGCCCTTTTTGTTTTCGAAAAAGGAACACGTCGAAATTTGAATTCTTTAATTATTTCATTTTTCTATAATTGTGTATTGGCAAGTAATTTTTGGAATTTTTTTTAAACGAATTTTTTAAACCCAAACAAACCCAAACCTTTTTTTTTTTAACTCTTTCCTCCCTACCGCAATTTTCGAAAAAGTAAGATGTTTTTATTTTATTGAACAGTAACATTCGAAAGTAATTTTTTCAAAACGATTCTTTAAACCCAAACAAACCCAAACGAAAAAGTAGAATGTTTTAATTGAATATAACAAACAATAAAATTGTACTTGTTTTTCTTTTCTTTACGTTTGTATTTTCATCTCCAGGAGTATTAGTAATATTTGTTTCGATATTTCGAGCGAATTTATACACTCGTTATTTCAAAACTAGCAATAATTTTTTTTTATCACAATTCTTTTCTATTTTTTTAGGAAAAGAAAGATCGAAGCCATTTTGTTTTCGAAAAGGATGGAAAATAGAAGTGGGATTTTACGTGGAACTGATCCGGATGGGTTTTGATGCGAAACCGTGTTTTTTTTTTCAGTCACTTTTCAGGCTACCCTGTATATGGGCAAATACATATAACTGTTAGAGAAAAAGTGGCGGAGTAACGCAGTTACACATATGGATATTTTGCCTCTTTAGAATTCATCAGTGTTCTGACAGCTCTCTCTCTCTCTCTCTCTCTCTCTTTCTCTTATTCCGCAGAATGTCATTCACACGAGCTCAAACCCAATTGTCTTTGCCAAGAATTTGATCGTTCGATGTAAATAAAATAGCCGTTATTATTCATCATCTCTCGTCCTTGCCTGTTCTTTTGTACATGCCAATGTGCCCAATACAGGCCAATACATGGTCATGACAGGCAATCGATTTGTCGTTGCTAAATATTTAAAAAAGTACGAGGGATATGTGTAAAGAAAAGAAATAAAAAATGGAAAATAAATTTGACATTTGAAAAATAAATTCGCACGTTTTTGAAAATAAAATGTTCATTTATTCAGGAATGTAACGCGACGAAAAAAAAGAACGTAAATACATCGAAGGAAATATTAAATTTGGTCAATGATATTTTTGAAAAATCGTAATATTATTTTTACTTTGAGATAAATTATTATTTTTTTTTTTTTTTCGATACAAGAATTAAAACTAGCTTAACGTCACCCCATTATGAAGAGTGATTGCAACGTTTTTTGCGAAACATATCCCAAAGTGTGACGGTTTTCGATCACCCCCATTTTTTTTTTGTAATTTTCAAAATTTATTGAAAAATTGCTGAAAGTACGAATAACGTGGAAATGTTGCTCACGATGAATATCCCTGCGCGATGACTACGCGGAGTAGCTCATTCGTCAGTACGAAAGATACGAGGTGAGAATGAGCGCGCGAGCAACGATTATTGTTGACTCGAGCCTTGTCCCAATTTCGATGCACTCGTCGCGAGCCTCAAACGCCACCAACTATCTCCCTCCATAAAAAAAGAAAAGTAGACAAAAAAAAAAAAAAATCACCGTACGCCACGTGTCGACGCAAATTATTAATCTTCCGTCCAACCAAAAATGAGTTTGAAATTTTCCCTTGGTTCTCGTCGTTAACCTGGAAAAATAAATCTCTCCACACACAACTTCATATCGGTACGCCAAAGCAACCTCATAATTTTTTTCTACTCCTAAATAAAGTAGAAAATGTATCCGTTTATTTTATTAATAAAAAGCAATAATTCTTTATTTATACAAAAATTTTTCCGGCTTCAATAAAAAAAAAAAATATAAATAATAATCATTAATAAATAAATATAATAAAATACTGTATTTCGACGCGTATATAATGAATTTTTCAATCTATTTTTATTTTACAAAAGCATCATTTTTCATTTACAAAATCTTTCACTCATCTCAATAAAATAAATATAACAAATTCCCTATTTTCGTACTAACGAGTAATAAACATTTAATTAACTCACAAAACATGACAAAAACATACTATTTACAAAAAACCATATTCCATTTCCGTCTATAAATAAAAATGCAAATTTTTCGTTCGCGAGTGCTTAAAACAGTGACGTTCGTAAATTCATCGATCCGCCCTTAATGCTCCTCGTTGGATTCCCTCGCTGACAAAATTGCCGGCTAATTGGGCGCCAAAAAAAATTTACGACGCCAAAAAAAAGAAAAAAAATTACAACTGACGTAATTGAGGCGTTGGACAAATTACGATCGACTCGGAACGCCTCCCCCTTCCGATAAATCGTTTTCACAACCGAGCTTCGATATTTCTGGGTATCAACGTTCTATGACGTATCACCTCGAGCGAGCTAAATGATAGAGGGTTGGGGGTTGGATTTACGATGTACAGAGATACAGCTCTCGCCTCCTACAGCTTGAGGTCCGGGAAAAATGTGGAGCACTTTACGATTTTCCTCCAGCGACGAAATACGGATCAAAGACGTTCTCTTCCCCTCCCCTATCTCTTCAAACGAGCTTCTCCGGACTCAATGAATATAAACGAGAATAGTGTGCGAGTATATTTGTGCGATCGTATAATAAAATGGGCTTGAAACTATTTATCTGCTTCGGAACCGGTTGAAAATATTTTTTCTCCCCCGTTTGCCCCCTCCCCGCCACCACACCCTTCATCCCTCAACGTTCTCTTTTCTTCTCTCTCTCTCTGTCTCTCTCCCGTCTTGACCACGGTCAAGGTGATGGTTGACGATGTACGTAGGGACATGGGAGCTTTAATAGTTCTGCGAGAGAAGTGGGGTATTCACCGAGAGCGGATCACTGATAAAAAACGCCCGCAGAATCCACAACGTACGAGTATATATGTATAAAATCTTAGGGATATATATATGTATGGAAGTTCCCAATGATATAATTATAGATGCAGGCTTGAATTTAATATATATATATATATGATTTTTTGCTGGTATATATTTTCTTGAGCTATATATATAGAGAAGAGGAAAGAGGGAGGGAGGGAGAGAGGGAGAGAGGGAGAGAGTCGAAGCCTGCGTCCATAATTATATCATTGAAAACTTCCAGAGATAATCGCGCGTCCGCATGAAAAATCTCGCGAAAACTCGTTTCGGATCACCTCCAACGAAGGAATAAAAATAAAAAGCATAAACAAAAAGAAAAAAATGTTTCCCGGCTATCGCGTGTAGTCTCGTTTCTTAATTGAAATACACTTGGAAGCACGAGGGTTTTTTTTTTTTTTTTTTTTTTTGCGGATAATTCTATTTCATAGTTTTCGTTTGGGTTTGTTTATTTATAGTAGATTTGTTTAGGGAGTTGATGCGAAGACAGGTTTGGCGTTTTTTTTTATTAAGTTTATCTTTATTACGTGACTTATGGATCGAAGGTTTGATTTTCTTCGTTAATTTGAGGTACTTAGTGAATGAAAAATGTTTTTTTTTTTTTTAATATTTTTTTATTCCAGTCGAACCCTTCAAAGATAGATAAGGAATGATTGATGATTGGACACTTCGAAACGAAAAATTCGAATCGTTGACACAATACGTCAATCGAGAATTGGGGTCAGCATTTTCACGAGTCGTGTGACATTTATGACTAGGATAACGAGCAAGATTCAGGTTTCTTCGATTTTGCGAAAAAAGCTGACTATAAAAGCAGAATCGTTGGAAAGCAATGATTTCAGTTCTTCACTTTTCATATTTTTATTTTGTTGTAAAAATCATTTTTTTGCATATTTTATTTTTTTAAGATTTTTTTTGAAGTATTTCGTTATTATTATAAATATTTTTTCTGTATATTTTATATTCGTTTGTTTCAAATATCGTTTTTTTTTTGCATACTTTATATTTTTAGATTTTTCGAAAGTATTTTGAAGTATTATTATTATTATTGTTATTATTTAATACTTTTTAAAAATTATCGAAAATCTCCGGTGATTTTCATAGCCCAAACACACGAAATTTAGATAGGGATATAATTAATTAACACAGATTTATTAATGGAAAAATGACTCGATGATTAAAACAAAATTAATTCGAAGCTTTCAAGACTATTTCTTTCTGCACATTTCCTTATTTTCAGGATCGAAAATAATACTTAAAATCATGCTCATTCGTTTAGAAATCCCCGTATTAAACAAACAAGTAATCCGAAGCTAGACAGCAACAGAAATTTGTGAAGAGATAAATTGTTTTCGTAAATCGAGGTAATTTAGCTGTTCCGGACGTCTCGCGCGCAAGTGAAGGTCAAGAGCCCTGACACCGGATGGAGGACTTCGTTTAGCTACGAAAATCCTCGGGATGTGCTCCGCGATGAATTAAAAAAAAAACTCCGATTAAATTTAACGAAGAAGGCTGTATAATATATTTCATTTATATATTAAATATATTATAAACCATTATTATATTATTATTATACAATCATATAATAAATTACGTAATTATTACAAAAAAATTTCACCATATTTGAGAACGTATGACCCAAACAAACCCAAACAAAAGTAAGAAATGTAAAAATGTAAAAACGAATTAAAAAAAAGAAATGCGCGAAATATAAAAAGTCACCTTACTTTTTGAACAAACCCTGTACACGTGGTTGTCCGTCAGGGAGATAGCGAATTGATACCGACGAAGACAGTCCACGAATATCGGTAGAAACGAGGATTCTGATAGCTTTCCCCTCTGCCCCCCCCCCCCCCCCCCCCCCCCCATTTTTTTTGTCTTTTTTTAATACCGTAACAGAAACTCGCAATGCGTGCGTAATAGCACGCGAATCTTGATTGCGATTTTCCTTGGAGCGGTATAACGCGTAACGAGTCTCGAATTATCCGATGAAATAATGACACCGGGAACGGCACACGGATGTTAAGTTCCGAAGAGGGCTCGATGATGAATCATCGAACGAGTATTCGAGGGTCGCATGAGGACATATACACACATTTATTGCTCATTCGATAAACAGGTGTCACATTCTGTAATACTTTTAAACTACTACTACTGACGATAAATAAATAAACAAATAAATAAATAATAAATCGATTAATAAATGAATAATTAGTCAGAGAAAAAACTAACGACCGACGAATAAATAATTAAAAATAATATTAATATTGACAATGTTAACAATAATTGAAAGAATAATAATGAAAAAAGACTAATAATGAAAATTGTTTAAAAAATAACCGCTCGAATTATTACTGAATTTTTTAAAGCGTAGTAATTTTTAAAAATAATTTTTTTTATGGATTTCAAATATTTATTCACGATTGTTTTTTGAGGACAGTGGGATAAGGTAAAAAAATATTCAAGGACCATTTAAGGATCACCGTACGTGAAAAGTGTCAATAATTCATGAAGTGCCAAAAAAAAAAAGGTCACTGTATCTCGCAAAATCGCGCGGGACTCGAATACTCGAATTATCGACCGTCAGTAAAGTCAATTTCGCCAACTACGTTGCCATGATCAAAAACCTCGTTTTATCGGCTAGGACATCTCGAGAACTTGTTCTACACTTGGTTTCGTTTCGTGTTCGGTTCGGGGTGTATCATACGATTTTTATACAGAGTTCGATTTTACCGACGAAGATAGATATCAATTTTAGCCACTGCCAGAACTTGTTATCCTGAAAGTACAAAAAAATTACTTGATTTTCAATTTTTAGTCGAAGATATAAAAAAAATGTGCTTTCAGTTAAAATGTATTTTTTAATCAATAAAACTGTAAAAATAAATATATAATTTTCACGACTCGTGAAAATTATTAAAACATTTTCGATGAAAAACTATTAATTATTGTTTATTATTTGATTACTTATTACATATATTTAGCGAATAAATCTATTTATTTTAAACAAAAATATTATAAAAGAAAAACAAGTTTTTAGATGTATGAAATTTCATTACTCGATGTATAAAATTTATTAAAAAAAAAATACCATTAATAATTTTTATTTTCGAAAAATCGAATAATATTGATATTTTTATTTTTTTATCGTAACTAAAATGGCATAATATAATAATATATATTTATTTATATTATTGTATTGCGTAATATAATAATATATTCAATACATATTTTTTAATTTTTGCTTATAACTGAATTAATGATATTTTTAAATAAAATTTGATATCCAATGTTATCAATGGTATACGAATAAATATTCTAATAATTTTTTAATCGTTTTGCTTATTCCATCATTATTAAAAAAAAATAATTTTCATTTTTTAGTCGTCGCAGTAGCTCAACCCCTTAATGATTGCAATTTTAATTGATCTCAAATCCTTCGAACGGATTTTTCACAATTGCGAGAAGCCCAAACGAAACAATAAACAAGTGTGCGCGTAAACTTTCATTTTTCAACACGATTTTTTTTTTCCGTACAGCTGATAGATAAGAAAAATAACGGAGCAGTATTAAAATTTAATTGAACTTCCGCGACTTTATTTCGCGTTGGAAATGCCACGAACGATGAAATTGCACGTATACGATATTTAATCAGCGTACAGTTGCTAATTAAAATGAAGTCCTGCGGAATGGCTTTCACCCAATCACAGCGAATTAACTATGCATTAAGTATCCATCAACGAAGATTCGTGACAATCGTCACATTACTTGGCGTCAACGAAAAAAAAATAAAAAAAAAAATAAATAAATAAAATAAAATAAAAATACTACAGTGGTCCGAAACGCATTCATAATTGAATTTTCGATCGATTGTAAATAGAGTCCTAATGCTAAGTTATTATACAACACTGTCTACTTTCCATATTTTCAATTACGTCTAAATTCAAAAATACTAAAAAATCGTAATATTTCATAACTATTAATTTCAATAAATAACCGATAATTAAATTAGTATATTAAATAAATGATTTATTAAATAAATCATATAAATGATTTCATTAACAAATTATAATACATCACTCGGTTAATAAATTGCAATAAATCATTTAATTAATAAATCTTATTCAAATTAAAAAAAAATGCTTGTCCGCAGTTTCCCAACCTCTTAAACTTCTCCATCAGTAAATAAAAAAATTAACGATTTATTATTCTTGTTTTTTGAATTTATAATACTAGTCGACGAATTGAAATAAATAATTGAATCAATAAATTTTAATAAATAAAAAAAAATGGAAAGTCTCCACAATTGCTCAACCCCTTAACATACTCCATCAATTATTGAATAAAAAAGAAATAATTTAACGATTAAATTATCATAAATAAATGAATTAATAAAATTAATAAAATTCGAGTCTTCACAGTTTCCCAACCCTTTGAACTTCATCAATATCCCCCCTCCCCCAAATTCAAAATAAGCTCAATCCCGTTATTAAAATACTCTGATAACAAAAGCATCGAAAATAGAGTTGTTTTTTGGGTCGCCAAATAAACGGTCTACATCAGCGATCTTGGTATTCTATATTCGTCGTGGATTTTACGAAACAATGGACGAGGGGGTTGAGGAGGGTTTGTACGAAAAAAAAGGATCGAGGATGACGAGGCACATTGTATAAATCGAAGGACACGGAGTAGACGCGATAATAATCGAAGCGTCATTCAAGAATAAACGAAAAAAGGATACTCGTAAGCTTGGACATTTGGAAGTCTGGATATTTCGGTGATAACGTCCTTGAAATATGTATAGTCTTGTAGAATCATAGCAATTGGATATTTCCGAACTTGACATTGAATACGATCGCCCACGTTGCGTAAAATACGTTAATGGCAATAGGTACCCTTCGAGGACCGTCCTCGAAATATCTTACGTAATAAATTGTGGGACATGCGCGCCATCGAGGACTCGAGATTCCGGCGCCTGTCATTTGAAATATTGCATATTCGGCGCAGACGCGAAAATCCTCCATTCGCCCATTCACACCCACATTGCTGTCTCCAACTATTCCTTATAAATATAAATATATATGTATATATATATGTGTCATTGATACTCATCGGATCCAGAATCCGGACAACAAAACGTGATCAGGACCGCGATGTCGTGCGATCGCGACGGCGGTGTTTTCCAAACGACCCTCGAAAAACTCGCTCGTCTCCCTCAATCGAATAGCCATTTACTCAATTTGAAAAAAAAATACAAACATCTCGAAAATACTTAAAAAATATAGTTTTATAAAACATTTCGAATATTAACAAAAATTCATTTAAAAAAACATCCTGAAAATAAAAAAAGATCTTTTAAAGAAACGAATAGAAAATAAAAAAAAAAAATGTTTAAACACAAGCATTCCGGAAAATAAAAAAAATGTTTCAAAAATATATTTTTTAAATAAAAAAAACATTACGAAAATTCATAAGATCCTTTGGAAAAACGCCGCGCGAATTAAAAAAAAAAAACCTTACAAAAAAACGGTGGGGTAATTTAAAAAAATTGTTAAAAAAAAACTGCGAAAAAAAAATTGTGCTTCTAAAATTGAACTTAAAATTCGTTAACGAAGACTTCGAAAAGTAAAAAAAAAATAAATAAAACACTTTAAATATTAAAAACAAAAAACTCAAAAGACAAATTCGAAAATTCGATTGAAAAAAAATTCTTTACAACAAATTGAATTTCAAAATTCCCATGAAAATTGAAAGAATCGTCGATTCAAATTATTCAAGTCACGATCGGTGGGTGCGTTTGAAATCGACATGAGTACCGTTCGTTTGGGCTCGTTTCGCTTCGATGATTTTTACAATTATCAAAACGCGACGCGATTTCGCGAATTTCGAGAATTTTTGGTGATAATCGTTGCGGGAATTTTGACGAGCGCGTGCTCGCTCGTCGGGACCGAGGAAAGCTTCGAGAAGTGTCCGATAAGCGGAAACGCTTCGTTTCGCGATTATAGTATTCTTTATGATTACCTGAGAAGCGGTACCAACGGGACACGAATCCCCGACAACACCATCACCATTGGATTTCTCGGGTCGTACGGTCGAAGCCAGGTGCTGGAATCATCGCTTTAAATGATTTTTTTGTTGCCTT
Source organism: Ophioninae sp. A BG-2022a (assembly GCA_030523105.1). NCBI lineage: Eukaryota > Metazoa > Arthropoda > Insecta > Hymenoptera > Ichneumonidae > Ophioninae sp. A BG-2022a. The sequence continues at coordinate 11,170 of JAPYZI010006816.1, forward strand.
TTTTTTTGGTGAAATTTCATGGGAACTATTTGCGAGTGAAAAATAATTTTTATTAGCGAAAAGAGCGGGGGGGGGGGGGGGGG
>JAPYZI010006819.1:0-17405 GCA_030523105.1 Ophioninae sp. A BG-2022a
AAATCGATGGTCCAACTTTGAAATTCTGCCAAAAATCGAAAAATCATCGGACTTTAATGATTAAAAAAGCAATTTGAAGAGAAAATCATAACGAAGAGAGTGGGCGCAAAGTGGAGCGGCAAATCCCAAAGGGAAAAAAGTTATCGATGGTTTAGTGAGAAAACGTATTTTGCCCAAAACTCGAAAATTTTTTTTGATTTTTAATATTTTTTTTATAGGTCCTTTACGATGTAATTTGATCCCCTGAACACGAATCTATCATTCATTACCCCGAAAACGCAAAATTTTTATGAAAAAATCGTAAAAAACACGTTAAAGCGCGTTTTTCTTTGCTTCGTTCCATGCTTTCGACAAAAGTTTTTCGCTATTCGTGATCAGCGGAAAATTTCCGATCAAATAGACCCTTTTAAGAGTATAAAAACGAAAAAAAAAAATGTTTCGTCCTTCCGGGCAGCTTTTCCAGAATCTCAAAAATCACGATACTTCTAAAGGTCGTAGAGCAAGCTTGTTACGTACTACAGAGATTCAGTGGGTGTGTTTGGACAAGGTTTTTCCTTAACTCGAATAACGGCGTTAGATTCCTATTGATATCTCGTATAGTTTTCCCGGAAAGTATACGCGACTCATACGTACGCGAGTATCGGTCGACACGCGTGCATGCACGCGTGTGTTTTCGTTGGAACGAAACTACGCGCGTCTTTTCTCGACGCTGCGCTCGTAACGTATCCACACGTACGCAAGGACAGACGCGGGGACGCCCGGCGCTCGGCAATCGTCCCGCGACGATTCTTCGCCCGAAAAGTCGAGAGTTCGCGGCCGAATCGGCGCACGTGGCGCGCCATCCGTCGGTGGTTACTCGCGGCGGAAAATCCCAAAATTGTCATAACCGACGTAACGAGGCGGCGCGTCAAAAGTTTCTTCCAACGCGCTCGTCATTCCCTCAAGGAGAAGGGTGGGCCGAGCCCTGCTCGCGGGGTCGCGCCACCGACGTTTCCTCGCTCGACGAAACGTCGCGACGCTTGGGCCGACTCGGTCAGGGCTCGACGCGTAAGCGCGCGTAATCGCGATCGCATCGACAAGAGGTGGACCGGGGTCTCGGTGCTGTGGGCTAACGAACCACTAAATTTGATATTCCGGCCGGGCGTAGCTACGATTCGTTACCACTATTAACGATCCAAGGACGACTCCGGTTGGCTCGTTGGAACGAACGAAGCATCAACGTCCGCTCTATACGTATATTCTTAACTTTTTTGTTCCGCGTACACGTTCGCCCGCTTTAACGTCTCCTTCCCCGTTGCCTCGTCCTCTGTTTTTTTTCACACTTGCCTTCGCTTATCCGCCTTTCCACTCGTTCCACTTGTTTCGAAACAAACTTTTCCTCGTTCCGTCACTGGCTCGACTCGAGCCGCGTTGAACCGCGGTCGCCGAGGGTACCGGGAAAACGTGGAAAACCCGTATCGATGCCCCGGTCGGAGCACGGCCGAGCGCTCACCGCTTCCGTTGACCGATCTCTCGTGTATATTTTATTTAAATATCGAAAATATATATAAAAAAAACAGTACGTTCGATCGAAAGTTTCGACACACGCCGAGAGAAACGACTGCCTTCGTCGAATCGCAGGTTCGGCTTCTTTTTCGCGTAAAAACTCTCCCGCGATGTCACCCGCGCGTTCCTCGGCTCGTTGGCAAACGTCGCTCGTCAGTGACGAATTTTTTAACTCGATTTTTCGAGGGTCGCGAGAGCCGAATTATAGATTTTCGCATTTTTTATTTTCCGTGAATTTACGGCAATTTTTAATGATAATTGACGGTTTTGCAGGAAATGGATGGTAAATTCTATTTCCAGGCGAGCAGTGCCGCGAATAAAAGCTTATGCACACGCGGACACGCCGAATCCGTAGCGTCCCACAGGAACGGCCCGATCGATCGGGGTGAAAAGTTGTCCGCGTTACTCCGGCTCGTCGACCGTTCGCGTATAAAATTTCATCGAAATTCGTCGCATTACGGAGACCCGGTGTTGCAACAAAGAGACGACGGATTTCCTCCCTTATTATTATTATTGTTGTCATTATTATTATTATTTTATAACAACAATAATTATTATCGCTATCGTCACGCGCGCGTAGCACGGCTGCAAAATAAAACGTCAGTATCGACGATTCCATCGAATTTCGGGCGATGTTTGGCCGATTTCCAAAAAAAAAAAAAAAAAAAAAAAACGGAAGAGCACCCGACAACAATCTTTGGGAAACGGGAAAATCGGTCAAACATCGCAGCTATATCCGACGAAACGATCTTCTCCTCGATGCAACCGCGAAAACATTCCGGGCGGACGTGGATCCGGCCTGTTCGCTTTTTGTTTGTTCGTTCGTTTGTTCGTTTATCATTCGATATCGGAAATCGCGTCGGCGGGAGTGCGGGAAAGAGGGATTAGACGGGCAGCGGAATCGGCAGCTCTCCCCCGTCCTCCGGTAAAGAGAGTCGGTTATCGCGTTATCGCTCGGCGCACGGACGCACGCTCGCGCCTTACCTGCCTCGGAGTTTACGGCAGTGGGGATTTTTGCCGGTCGCCCCCGCCGCGCGCCTCTCGATCCTTCCGGAGGAACGGAGACGAACGGTGCGTCAGGGATAGCGCACGATCAGGGCCGAACGGCGCGCACCGACCGCACCGTCGCGCGCAAGAGAGACGATAAGGGGAGAAAAATACGTTTGGCCGTTGAAGGGCTCGCGACGATTCTCGAGCGACGCACCGCGCGCCACCCTCCTCTCTTCGAGGCTTCCTTTCTCACGGACCGTATTCCAGAAAAAATTGAGACCCGCGCGCCGGACGATAACCCTGCGAATCCGTGCACCGCCGAACGGCGCGATCGAACAACGACCGTTCGATACCTCGATACGGACTCCAATATCTGACGAGCGATTCTATAATTCGCGTTATTTTTCAAAAGATACGTTCGTCCGAGATCGGGACCGACAGGTTCGTCGAGACCGCCGGTGCGAATCGTCTCCGTCGTTGCAACAAAGGGGATCGCGTTTACCGGGATTGTGGGTAAATACGGGACGCGGGTGTCGTCGCGGCGACAGGCCGGATCGTAAAACGGTCGAACGAGAGGAAAGGGTACGGGAGGAAGATCGGGAGAAGACGGACGATCGAGAAAAACGACTCGGCGCGGACGATGAGACGACGAGGAGGACGGCGAGTGGGCGATGCGGAGGAAGAAGGAGCGAGCGAGCGAGAGGGGACGAAAAGAAAAAAAACGAGCGAGAGAGGAGCATCGCGGAGTACAGGAAGAGACGTCGTTCAATCTACATAATCATTAACAGAAAGGAAATTTATTTAACCCTCGGGGGCGTAAAGGACGCGCTCTCTCGTTATTTCTTTCTCTCTTCCACCCGTTTGCCCGCTAATTTGAATACATTCATCCGGTAGGTAAATTAAAATCCAATTTCGGTGTAATTTCGTGCTATTAAATGCGATCGGTCGACCCCGCTCTTTGCCCCTCTTTCCCTCGAAAATCGGTCATCGCGCTCCGTCCTCGTCTTTCGTGCGTCGCGCCTACCGACGCGGTCCGGGAGAGGGAGGGAGACGGATACGAAGAAAAAAAAGAACCGAACAAAACGAAAAATTTGCCGCTCTTGATCTCCTCGGCGGACCGTGAGCGCGCAGCCTCGGACCTGGCGCGCACCATTAATCACTTTTTCCTTTTACTTTTGTCTCGTCTCGTCGCGTTATCCCGCTACTGGTTACCGCCGATCTTCTTCTCTCTCTCTCTCTCTCTCTCTCTCCTTCCTCCCTGGCGAGCCTTCTCGCGCGACTCTCGCAATATTTAACGCGACGCGTACGCGCCGTAGCACGGATCCCGCGTAATTTTTCCGTTGGTACGTCGGTCGGTCTCGGAGCGCGCGTATTAATTTAAGAACGCGAGGCGCGCGGAGACCGGCCGATTCCGTCCTCCCCCGTTGGACCGCCGATCGTCGAGTTCGAATCGAACGAGCCCCGGAGATGAACTTTTTACGGGCGCGTGGTTATCGAGGCACGGGCACAGGCGCGTATGCACCGTAGTATTCGCGTATCGGAGAAGGCGCGTATTCGCGCGCGTTTAACGCGGACGCGAACGTGTGGGTTAGAAGCGACGGTGCGCGAATGTACGATGCCGTAACACCGCGCCGGGACTCTCGTCGAGGCATTAAATAATCGTCCAATCAACGTTCGGGGAACTCCAAAGTCTTTAGAGGGCAATCTGCATGTTAAGAGGCCGTTAATGCCTTTTCACCTAGCCGCTCTGTCTCGCTAGCCCTCCCCGCCGCCTCTCGTCTCTTTGCTCTTCTCCTCCTTCTCCTCCTCCTCCTCCTCCTCCTCCTCGTCGTCCTCCTCCTCCTCCTCCTCCGTCCGCACACGCGCGCGCCGTCGTCGCAGCGTCGACGCGACGCGCGCTCTCGCGCGCGCGGGCACTCGAGATCGCTCCCCCTCGCCCGCCAAAATCGTCTCGGATGGTCCGCTCGGATGGCGGCACACGCGCGGAGCCCGGAATCCTTCGTCGCGTTGTCGCGAGGGTGCAACGCGAGCCTGCCAAAGATACCTGCGTCGAGCCGCGATTCTGCACGCGTGCGTAACTACCGAGCTCCGCGACTCGTACGCCGTAACCTCGAGACCGTAATTACGCCTTGATCCGAACGAGCCGCGGAAACCCTCGTTCGCGCCTTTTCCATCCCGTTCGATTGGTTTTTCATCGATCCGCGTTATCGGATTCTCGTTCCAGCGTGTGCGTATTTGCTTCGTTCCGGAAAAGCTACTCCCGGAGTTGAAGAGCGAGGACTCGTCGAGCGGGGGGCTTCGGGAAGCGAAGGCTTCCTCCCAACTGGGAAGCAGCCCGGGCGCGCGGCCGAGTTTTGACGCGAACGGGCACCGGGTCGAATCGTTTTATCGTTGGCGCGAAAGATGCCAGGTACACCGACCGTAGGGACTCCGTACGCGTAATTAGTTTTTTTATTGAATCGCGTCGATCGCCTCGGGGTCACGCGAAAATCCAAGGTTGCCACGAGCGCGCAACGTACTCTCTCTCTCTCTCGTCGCGGAACGTTTGGATCGTTCGTCGAATGTTCGAACGCTTCGGGACGACGCTCGTCGCTCCGTCGGTCGATCGAGAGACGGAAAATTACGTGCTCCTCTTTCGCCTCGAGATACACCGGTTGCTCTTTCACCCGGGTAGCCGTATTTTAAATTCAAGTTTCGATTCCCGCGGTGGGAGCGCGCCGAAGGGGGTCCTCCGTTACGGGAGCGCGGAACACCGAGAACCACCGTTTTGTCATTCCCGACACGGCTGAATAATTCGATACATCGGGTAGAGACGAGCGAGGGCTGATCGCGGTTATTAGGTCGGGTAAGCGCCGCTGCCAGCCTCAGCCTCGACCGGAGAAGCGGGCGAAGGAGGAGAACGACGAGGTACGCGGACGACGATAGCGACGATAAGGACACGGTAGTCGAGGAACGAGCGGTGACTCCTCGTTCTCTTCCGGTCCGGGCCTCGTGCTCCGAACTCCACCCGTCTCCTCGCTGCGCTCTCGGCGTCGTTTTCTCCACCGGAGGCGAGCGTTCGCCTCCTGGTCGCTGCGCGGCGCGTTCTCGCTAAACAGGATTATCGTCGCTGTAACCCTCCGTACGCGAGACCCCCGGCGATCGCCCGACCTTCCTTCGTTCCTTTCCGTGGGCCGGGACGTTTCGAGTATTCGGACTCATCGCCGGAATGAAAAATATCTCCTCGTTGGGGCAACGAGCCTCTCTCGCGTTAGGCGCGATAACGGCTCGACGCGTCGAGTTCCGCGAGTTCCCGTCAGCTTTTCCTCGAGACTTTCGCCGGACTTTGCGATCTTTGGAGGAACGATCGATGGTTCGAGCCGGGAATTTAAACTCGAAAGTGGAGAACGAAGATTCGAGGCGCTTTTCACGGTGCGCGTGAAAAGCGCCTCGAGCGTTGGAAAACAACGAAATACCAAAAACGGAGAACAACGAAACCCCAATATTCGTCGAATGTTCTTGGGTATGCGCGAATGATCGGACGCGCCCACGGATACGGCAGTAAATTGGTATCGATGTTGTCCCGGTGACTGTGCAACCGTAGATCCGGTTGGTACGCAATATTTGTAAACGAAAGAGGAGGAAAGCGGATATCGCGAGGAAATAAAACAAAAATAGGGCTGGAGCGACGAAAATGAAGGAAGGAAAAAAGAAGGAAGGGAACGCGGGTGCTTTCCCTGCCGTTTGCGCGAGAGTTTGTCGGTTCTCTCGTTCGTTCGTTCGTTCGTTCGTTCGTTCGTTCGTTCGTTCGGATGCACTTGTACATATATATCACTTTGGCGGATCAAGGGGGACGAGAGACGGAACGGACGAAGAGGCCGACCGTGGCACGGAGAAAGAGAGAGAGGAACGCGTTAATTCGCGCGTAGTTTCGCAAATTGCTGTTAGCTAGCGTATTTTTGCAAGCAAATGACGCGAGCGTGTGTGTACAAGGGAGAACGCGAACGCGTACGCTCGCGTAGCCCGAGGCTGACGACCGGTACTTTTTCGGGCGCCGGTGATGCCGGTGATACCGGTGAGAACGCGGTTGAAGAGGTGTCCCGAGCGTACGCGCGTCCGTGCGCGTTCGCGCGCGTGTGTCGACGACCAGAAGCGTCGAAGAGCCGGAAACAGGGTGGAGAAGGAGAGGAAAATAAATGTTGAAAGCCGCTTCGACGCTTTCGTCGACGATAAAAAATTAAAAAGAATTAAAACGAGAATTCGATGCATAAATGTCTTTTTATCGATGTCCGCGCGCTCGTCGACGCGTCAACCGAGGTCTGTACGCGCGAGAATACTTTACACACCGTCGTTCTTCTTTGTTCGTCCCTTCCGCGCGCCAGAGGCGCTCCGACGTTGCGTTTACAGTTTTTGAATTTTCTTTTAGGGAATACAAAATTCATACGAAAGCGTACTTTTCATCCGTGTATCAACGGTGCGGAATTTACCCATTAGGTATCTCCGTGGATTTGATATTCATCGTCCGGTGGTACGCTCGTGGTCTCGTTCGATGGTTCGGTACGCGTGCACGGGTGATACGATAAAGTTTATTTTCTTTATTTCCCGAGCGGCCAGTTTTGCCGAGAGAGAGAGAGAGAGAGAGGGGGGGGGGGGGGGGGGGGGAACGCGGGCGTGGGAGGGCGCGGGTGTCCGCTCTCTGCGCGAGAGGAACCGCTTGAAAAAATATTAACGCTCCGGAGGAGCGGGAGGTGGGGGATGGGGATGGAACGAGTCGTACGAGCACGCGCCTTGTTCCTTTTCCCCCTGGTTTCGTCTCCCCTCGCGGCCCGCTTCTCACCCTCGTTCCTCGGTTTTCCTTTTTCCACTTTTTTTCCTCGTGGCGAACGAACGCGGATTAAAATTCATGGAGCGGTGCCGCGGAGAGCGCGGTAAACGGGTACTCGTTGGATCCGGAGGAGCAGTACGGTGAATGAGAGAGGAACGCGAGAGGACGAGGAAAAAGAGGACGCGAAGAGGACGCTAAAAGTTGAAACGTTGGTTCGAGGGGCCCAAAAAAAAAAAGAGAAAACAAACAAAAGGATAAACGGAGAGGAGCGACGAGCGAGGTGTCCGAGCGGATTTGAGGAGAGGAAGGGGTCCCCGATATCGCCCGTGAGTGAACCAAGGAATGAAAATAAAAAAAAAAAAAAACCAGACGGTCACTTTTGCGCGTGTTTTTTTTCCCGCGCGAACGCGGCGGTCACGGATCATTAACGTTGCGGTATGCCAATCGCGAGCCGATTCCGGGACGCACGACTGACCAATTACGCAACGATTCAATGAAAATTATAAACGCGCAGCTATTTGGTATTTTCTCGTGGTGAAACCGCGCGAGCGCGAACTTCTCACTGCCGCGCGCTCCTTTCGCGACGATCCGGGAGTCGATAAACGGCGGGGGGAGGAGGCGAGAGGGAGAAAGAGAGAGGAAGCGAGATCCGCGTACCGGAGAGCGCGGCGGCGGCGGCGGCGGCGGCGGCGGCGGCGGCACGCTACGATCCAATACGGCATTGATGGTAAACTCCGCGATAAATATCTACGTACTCGCAACGGCTAATGGGCAAACAGATTTTTAGCGAAGACGAGAGAGATCCCACGCCGGGTCGTCGAGTCGTTCGTCGGGAGGTGTCAAGAGCGCCGTTACCTCGCCCGCCGAGTCGGGACCGGGCCATTATCAATAATTAGCAAAGAAGCCGAAGAAAGAAGCGAGGCGTTTGCCCCGGCGACGGCGAGCCCGAGGCACTCGCGACAACGGCTGCTCCGTTGTACACGTTCGACCGAAACTCTACCGAGCGTCGCAACATTTTCGCGTGTTCCTCGCGACTCGCCGGTACCCGGCTAACGGCTCCCACGTATAATCGTCGAACGTTGAATCTCCGGGGTCGGCGCGACGGGAACCGTGCGCGCGGTTCGTACCTCGAAAGAACTACGGGCTACTTTCGCGCGATCCGATTCGCGGCGAACGAGCCGACCCCGTTTCGCCGCGAAAAAAAAGAATCCTCCGACGAAGGGAGGTACCGGCCGCGTCGGAGCGTTCCCACCGAGAGAACGAATTGTTCGGACCGAGAGCCGTGCTCGGCTCGAGGCGTAGGTTTTGCGTTTACGGGGCTGTATTCTCGTAGCCCCGATAAGAGTCACCGCGCCGTTCGCGACTCTCAATCGTAACGATTCGAGCTAAATTACCCGGGCTTGCGAACGAAACGAGTCTCCTTGTCGGTCGGTCGAATCTAAAAACGCGAAACTCTTCGATGCGGTTTTTATTCAACGAAGCGAAGCAAGGAAACGGGTATCGAGGGATGCGCGCCCGAACGAAAAATTCGCGACCGGGAAAAGACGGGACGGGGGACGCGACGGCAGTCGCGGAGGAGAGAGGCGGCGGAACGTACGCAACGCGCCCGCGGGCCGTGAAAACAAATACGCGTGGCGGCGTTCGCGCACCGACCGACGGACAAACGAAGCGACAAAATTAATGGGATTTTCGCGCGAACCGCTGGTCTTTCCAAACTGCTCGACGGAGGGAAAAAAAAACATATACGGCTGGTCCATCCGTCCCGTCCCTCGATCCCAATCTCCCGTTATCCGTTATCCGTTACCCGTTCCTCTCGGTCCGTGAGTTCCCCCTCTCCCCCGTGACTTCCCGTTCGATATTCGAGCCGGGAGTCGGCCGCCTCCGCGTCGGTTGGTTCGTCTTCGGCGGATAGCGGTGTCGCGTCCGGCTTCGCGAAATATCGTTTTTATTTGTACGAAATATTTGTTTGGAGGTTTATCGAGAGGGAGCGGAGGATCGGTGCGTCGGTCTCGGTTCGGACGAGGAGAGCCTCGCTGCGGCGACGCTGCTGGCCGCCGAGTATTTTTCAATTAGTGGAAAACAAAGGACGTCCCGGCAATAATTGCGACAAAGCGAAAACAAGAGACGGAAGAGAAAGGAGGAGGACGCCGGGCGAGGTAGATCGGGAAAGAGGCGACTCCCCCCCCCCCACCCCCCCACCAGGCCGGGCCCCCCCGCCGGCGGGCGCGGCCGCGGCACCCGGCGGACTCTCGTCTCTGCCTCTTCTTTCGTCTCCATCCGCGCTACGCGCTTCCTCCGCCCTGACGAGACTCCGGCCGTTTGTTTTCCCTCGCCGGAATTACGGATCCGTCGACTCGCGAGCTATTTTTTCTTTGGCTCCGTCGAATCCAAAATCCACTAGCCGCGAACGCGCGAGGACGACGAAAAAGGCTTCTCCGGGAAAAGAGACGCGTCTCGGAAACTCCGAAAACGTGTTTGTCGTCTCCCGTCCTTGCGGCAACAGGCGCGGTTCGTACGCGTATTCTTCTCCCGAGTGAGTCAGGAGAGGAACAACCGAGAGGACGGGAGAGGGGGAGACAGAGAGAGAGAGAGAGAGCAAACGCCGTCACCCAACGTCCCGGCGATGACAAACGGGACACGCGTATACTCCGGTCTCCTCTTTGGTGCGCGCGTTCGCGCGAATCTCCGCTCGCGCGACATCTCGGCGAACGTTTCGGACGAAACGGAAGATCGGACCGAGGGGAGACGCCGCGACGAAGAACAGAGAGCGAGAAGATTGACTCTTGTGGGAGACGGGGGGAGGTTTTCGGGATCGGGCGGTAGCCGTCGTTGACGAGCGAACAACGCGTCGCGGTACTCTCCGAGAATACGCGTCAGCCTGGAGAATAATTTATAATTTTTCCGTTCGCGGATGACGCGAAGCGAAGAAACGCGACGCGTCACCGAACGATAGGTACTCGTCGAATCGCGTCGGTTAGCGTTGATTCCGGATCGGCGACCGATCCTCGAGCGCCGAAACGAGTCGTCGATCGCGAGTAATGAGCGATACGCCGCGTCGAGCCGTATCCCAGAAGCGTCGAGGGTATTCGGTTCGAATTTTCGCGAGCGTTCGGGTCGGGCACTCGTGTACCTCGGGTTGGATTTGGTCCGAAGCGTTTAGAAGCGATGGTTCGAAACGAGGCGGGCGCACCGGAGTTAGTTCCCGGGAATGATATTTGACCGTCTCTAGGGCTCGAGCGGATATCGCGGGTGTTTGCTCACCGCGCCGAACTCGCTTCGGCGCGTACCGGTACACACACCGTAAACTCCGCTTCGCCGTCCCTCGTTCGCTGCTCTCTCTCTCTCTCTCCCTCTCTCTCCCTCCCTCCGGTTAATGATATTTGATTAAACGGCTGAACGCGCGTACCGGTTTACTCACACACGGCCCTGTACGCGTATACGTTGTACGGGCACGTTCGAGCGCATCGCCCGAGAGATACGAGACGGAGGAGAAGATTAACCAATTTTAGCCGGAGGCGAGTGCGGGAGTCTGCGTTCAAACAAAACCTTAATTGCTACGGAACGAAAATATTTAAGCCCGCGGAATATGTTCCGACAAGGGGGGATACCGGTGTCCCCGCCGTCGCCGCCGACGCCGCCGACGCCGCCGCGTCGCAGCGGGCCTGTCCGATTCGCGTATCGGCTCTGTCGTTCGCCGATCGAGTTACCGGCCAGAGATCGCGCGACATTTTTCACGAGTTCGCGGAGGGTACGAGACGGGACGAGACGGGACGAGGAGGGACGACGGGGGACGCCCGGGGAAGCTTCGAGCGTGAAAGACCGGGTTAAGAGCGATGGACCCGGCGCAGCTATCGAACGCGCGCGCGCTGACTCGGCGGCGGGCCGACGAGGGTGGGTGCTTCTCGAGCCAAGTTGGCAATTAACTTCTCCTCGCGAGATTAGAGCGAGATATAACCAGATATCGAGCGACTCAACGGTGACACGCGAGAGACTTCAAAGGCGGTAATAAACCGCCTCTAATGAACCCCTTATCGCCGTAGAGCCGTACCGCCCGCCTCGCGCCACCCGTCAACCCTTTCCTTTCGTCGCGTATCACCCGCGGTCTCGTCGCCCTCTCGCTCTTTCCTATTTACCTACTCCTCCGGCGTGCTTCCTCGCCGACTTTCCCGTACATTCGCGATTCCAGGCTACGCGCGCGTATACTTTTTTTTTTCCCGGGTGACGTCTCTCGGGCTCACCGAGCCAACGCTGGCCGGCGAGCCGGCGTTCCCTATCGCCAACCTCGTCGTTATTTCCTAGCGACTTTCCCTCGGTCGCTTCTGGCCCGTCCTTGCCTCGATCGAGCGCGCAACGCCGTATCCGCGCCGAATCGTCGCCCACGCTCGCCGAGCGCGCTCGTTTCGACAGGGATTCGGAACGTCGAGCGGAGAAGGTGACTCGGCGCGCGCGAGTAATCTCCCGATGTTTTCAGGGAATTTCCAAGTAGCGAGAGCGCCGACGAAGAATCGCGAACGCGCCGCGCCGACACGGCTGCGCTCCCGCGGGATCCGCCGCGAAAGTCGAACGCCCTTTCGAGCGATTCCGTCGAGTCTCGCGACAAGCCCGTCCGACCGATTCGTATTCGCGGGTTCGCGGATTCGCCGTTCGCGCGAGGCCGCGACAGCGACGCTTCGATCCGAAGGTGTCTCGGTGACGGGAGCGCGGGCTGATGAAAATTACAGCGCGATTCGCGGGTGCTGGATCGAGGGGCGACCGCGAGGAAAAAGGACCCGCGACGGCACCGTCGACGCTCGTCAAGGTTCGTTCCGAGTTTCCGTCGTCGCGCCTCGCGTCAAGACCAATCGCGTTGATTCAACAAAGTACCCACCCGGCTACCAAATTGGTGGAATTTGGTATTCGGCCGGAAGGCCGAACGCGGGGAAGACTCGGGTCCGGACGAGGCGAGGGGAACGCGATAAAGAAGGAGGACGGAAAGAGACCGGAACTCGGACGGGGCGGCGCGGGAAAAAGGGTGGGCGAGAGAGGACGAGGCGCGACGCGCCAAAAGCGGAGAACGAGAAGAACGCGGAGAGCCGAGGGTCGCGAGGGTCGCGAGGGGGGATCCGGTCTGATCGCGCGTCTAGGCCAAACCGGGTCCACGCGCGATCCAGTACCAAAGGGGTTCTGGCTCGGTCCGCCGGAAAGACGCGTTCGATGATTGGCTGGTCGGACGACTTTCTCGTGGTTCCCGTTCTCACCCCCCTGTAACGCGGCCAACCGCGAAAGACCTCGTCGGAAGAATATCCGCAGTCCTTCCCGGTAGACGCCGCGCAGCCCGCGACGCGTCCGTCTCGCTCTCTCGCCAGACCCGTCGACCGCACGTACGCGCCGGCGAACACGCGCGAGAACGTACAACCCCGCTTTCGATTCCCGGATGTTCCCGGTTCGTCGCGCGAGTCCAAACGCTACGGTGTCTCGACTCTTTCGCCTCGTTCTTGTTCTTCCTCCGGCGCTTTCGCGTATATATCTGCATCTATTCCGGCTTCCGCGTACGGTTGACGCTCGCCCCCTCCCGCCGCCTCGACTCGTCTCGCCCGGCAAACCCGAAACGTCGAAGAGGAAAGGGGTGATTGGACGCGTCCCGGTGATTGTGGCACCCGTCCCCTCGCGTACGGCCCGGCTCCCGGCGATGAGCCACCGAACCGAACGTCGCCCCCCACCGCGCCCCGCGCTTCCTCCTCCGCCGTCGCGTCACCCTATACGCCTGTAAATCGAGTTTACCCTCTTGCCGTGGCTCAGCCCTTCAATCAAACTGATTGAAACATTCCTTGAATCCGAAAGAAACGAGCCACCCGCCCTCTTCCCTCTTCACGGCTCGCCGTTCCGTCCGTCGCGCTCTCCCGCCGTCCCTCTCCGTCCAACCTCGATCGATTCCTCCCTATCTTTATCCCCGGCTTCTTTACCGATTCACCGAACGCTCGATCGCGTTGTCTTTCCACCGATAAAACGTTTCTATCGCTTCCCTCGCCTCTCCCCTTTCATTCGTAAACTTCCGTTTGGCCGATCGATTCGTTACGAGCGGAGGCGCGATAACCGACCGTACCCGGTATTCGTATCATTTTCGTTTATTTCGGCGCGCTGCCGCGTCGATATTGACGACGCGTCGATCGACGCGATCGCTTGAAAAAAATAAAAATAAATAAATAAAAAACTACCGAGAGATTTCGAGAAAAGCAACGAGCCGTGGTATCGCGGGTAACGAGTCGTTCGCTCGATCTGTTTCTCCTCGTCCCCGAATCGATACGAAGCGAACTCGCGTATCGTAAGATCGATCCGCGATCCTAAAGCGTTCGTCGCTTTTCCAAACGTACGCCGAGGTATTCGAGACTGGCTACCGATATTCCTAGAATCACGGTGGATCGAGCGTTTTGGTAATTAACTCGTCCATACCCGAGCGTCCGGGTCGTTTCGAAAATGGAGCCGGAGCGTTCCGTCGGTGGAGTATCGCGCGGGACCGGGGCCGAGCGAGTATCCGACGGATGGACGAACGAACGAGGGGAACGCGTTCGTGCGACACTCGCCGCGCGCTGTACCACTCGTGTATCCTACGGAGAGGAGACGGAGAGAGAGAGAGAGAGAGAGAGAGAGAGAGAGAGAGAGCGCGCCGAGTCGGGGGAGGGTGAGACGGAGGAAGAAGAGAGACAGCGGTACACGCGTCGATCTATTCCGAGCGAGCGGGTCCGACCGAGTCGCCGTCTGTTTCTCATTAAATCGTGCTCTGACCTCGAATCCTCTAAATTTGGAACGGTCTCCAGTGATTACCTACGATCGAGGGTCTCCGTCGTATTTTCGAGGGAACGTAACGATCGCGCGCGCGCGCGCGGGCGTGCGAGAGACGCGGACGAGGCAAAAAAAAGGCGGCAACGACGAGACCGCGATCGATCGAGATCTCTCGGGTGCTCCGCGGGTTCTCGAGGAGAGCTCGTTGCGAAAAAAGAAAAAATTCGTCCAACTCGGTTGTCCTCAGGGTCGTCCGAGTTCCACGGGACACGGCGGGGTCCGCTTGGAATCGAATCGGGCGAGGATCGCGTCGCGTTTGCTTACCTGACGTAGTCGTGCTTGCAGAGTATCAGTCCGGACTTGGTGTAGCAGGACGTTCCCATGTCCGCCAACGTAGCACCGCAAAACGAACACTTGAGACACGAATTGTGCCAGTAGCGATCCAACGCGTGCAAGAGCCACCTCTCGACTATTCTACCGCCACAACCCGCACAAATTTGACCACTCGACTGCACGCTCGGACCTCCTTCTTGCTGAAAATTAACAAAAACCGGAGACACTCGTTACAGAGGGGGGCGTTGGCGCTCGTCGTGTTACAAGTTTTCCATCAATGATACGGTGAGGCAACGGCGAGCAAAATATTTAGGCCTGTCTCGAGGTACGCGGAGCTACGCGCGGCTACGCGGAGGGGCTGCGGAGAGGTTCGAGAGACCCGCGAGAGACCGAGGCGCGCGCGTCGTCGCGCCCGAATCCCGCGAGAGCTCCTTCAAGGATAGAGCGAGAGTCTCGCCGTAGAAAGTTCGCCCGGTTCGGAATTCGAGACGCGAAACCGGCAACGCTTGGAAAAAACCGCGCCGCGACGAGCTCGCTGCTGGAACGACCCCGGTGCTCGAACGCGGCCCGACCGGTTCTCCGTCGTCACTGGGATCACCGGCGTCCGTGTCTCTCGCGCAAAAGCCATTTTTTCCGGGGCGTTCGCGCGAAACGGCGCTGACGTAGTTCCCGACGTGGAAAGTTGAGAGGGCCGCCGAGCGAAGCCACGCGGGATTTCGCTCGATCGATCGAGGATCGACCGATGTTCAACGCGGCGTATCGCCGAACGAAAATCCTCGAGCGTCCGCCCCGAGTACGCTCGTAATTTTTGGACCTCGACGAAGGTATCGCCTCGAGACGCGACGAGCGAGGAGAGAAACGAAGAAATCTCGAGAGAGGAGTCCTCTCGCGTTCGCCGCTGTCGCGGCCCGTCGGAGGAATCCGACCGACGATATTCTCGATTCGTCTTGTACTTTGCACTCGCGCGGGACCTCTCGTTTTTCTCTCGTTTCTCTTTGCTTCTCCCTCTCGCTCTCTCTCTCTCTCTCTCTCTCTCTCTCTCTCTCTCTCTCTCTCTCTCTCTCTCTCCGCCCTCTCTCGGATTCCTCGCGTAGCCCCGTTTTCCCCCGATTGCCCGTCACCCGTGGCGCAAACGCGTTCATACTCGAACCTTTATCGTCTTGTCGCCGGGAAAGCACTTGATCTGATTCATGCGCGAGGTGATGGCGCTGTGATAATGCGGATGAACTTCCATGTTTGTCGCGGTTGGTCGTTTCGCTCTAACACGTTTGAGCGCGTTCAATCGTCATGGCGAAACGAGGAGACGGAGGAACGGGGGCGCGGAAACGCGGATAACCGAACCAACCGGCGATTAAGCGATAAACTCGGGAGTATGCACCGTACACCTTCCACTCGCTCCTCTCTTCGGGGTAACCCTGAAGAGAGAACCACTGGAAAACACGACCGTCGATGCAATCGCTGAGATCGCGTTCCTCTCGGCCCCCCTCCCCCCTCGGTAAAACCACCGCCCGCCGCGACACTCGCGAGCGATCCGCGGGATCGAGCCAAAATATCGGCGGATGATCCACCACCGCCGCCGCTGCCGCCGCCGCCGCCGCCGCCGCCGCCGCCGGCGCACCTTTAAATTTATTTATCCAAAGAGGCGATCGTTGTTCACTGGAGTTTCGCGACGCTCGGGAAACCAAGAACGCGCGTTCGGCTTTGGCTGACTCGAGTTACGATCGAGCCCGTTTCTCCGGCACTCTCGAAACACGCGAAAACGAGTAATTTCTCGGCGCAATCCCGAAAAAAATCGCGACGGAGACTCGAGATACGAATAAAGAAGCGTCGAACGAGGCAGGAGACGAGAGCGTCGTAACGAGCGCGTAGCGGCGAGTATAGACGTACCAGCCCCGACCGAAGTCAGGAACCAACTGACTGGTCGGAACCAGCCCGATCGCTTTGGGGCCTGAATGCCTCGAGGTCCCCCGGGTTCAGGTACCCCGATGCCCACTCGCGCGTTTCACGGTGGGGGAAGGTATAAAAAGGCGAGCCTAGAAAGGACCTGACTAACGTTGAAAGGGGAAGGGTCGGGACGTCGCCGATGGGCGACGTTCGACGCGGCGAGGGGCGCGGAGGGGAAAGGAGCAAAGAGTGAGCGGGGGGGGGGGGGGGGTCCCGCGTCTCGCAATCGTTCCCCGCGTCTCTCTCGGCCGAACTTCCCCCCGCGCTCTTTCATCCGCACCTCTCGCTCTTAACCTATTCAATTATATTTTGGAAATTTCCATATTGTTGCGTTCATCAATGGAGAGTTAAGCAAGGGTCACGTAGCCGTGTAACGCTCGTGGAATTCTTCCTTTGTGATTTCCCCCGTCGTTCTCTCGTTCTTCGTCGTTCATCGTCGCATTCCTCGTATCATCCCTCTCGATTTCTCGTCTCTCCGTATTTTTCTTTTTTTCTCGTTCTCGCTCGATTCGCCCTCGCGAAAGTAGAGATCGACGCGGAAGCTGATTTTCGTTCGTCTCAGCGGGCGAACGATAGCGACGAGAACGGTTGGAATAACGGGGAATCGGGGTTCCCGGAAGGAAAATCGGAGTTTCGAGGGTACGTACGCGACGAAAGTACGGGCCGATCGCACCGAAGAATCGAGGCTCTCGAAACAACAAATCCGCTTACCTTCAAGGTGCAGTTGTTGTTGTGATTGACGGGTTGATACGCGGGATGACCGGGTAGATGCGGATGGGGGTGTCCGGGGTGGTGAGGGTGTTCGGCCATCATTCCTCCACCCCCGTGATGGTGCCCGTTGCTTCCCATGCCGGGAGCACCGGAGAGCGGTCCGTAGGGGACGCCGGGGTCCGTCTGGCCGGCCCCGTGGCTCGGCGGTGAGTGCGGACTCGGGAGGTCCGGTGTCGTCGCGTTTCCGCCTCCGCCGCCGCCGCCGCCGCCGCCGCCTCCGCCCCCGCCCCCGCCGCTGCCGCCTCCGCCTCCGGCGCCA
>JAPYZI010006824.1:0-14392 GCA_030523105.1 Ophioninae sp. A BG-2022a
AAACACACTCAAACAAACCCAAAAAAACTTCTTTTCCAACAATAATGTTTTTTTTTGGCAACATAAACTCTACCAGCTAGAAGAATCCTTCAACAAAGATGACCAAAATTCTTCACATATATACATATTCATTTATAAATGAAATCCTGGCATACAAAGTAGCGAAGTGTGTAAATTTATCCACCGCGTTCCCCCTACTTGTATTACGACGATATCGTGGTGTTAACGTCAATAAACTCGAGTCTACACTGCGTACACGGCACGCGCGTGGAGGCTTAAATACCTGTGACTAAATGCACACACTTTATCCTTTAAGACCACGAGCGGGTTTGAATACGATTGGACACGCGTGTGCGCGTGTATGCGCGCGCATTCACAAACGTAGCGATACTTGGAGCCAAAGCGAGAGGAAAATCATGAATTACGTTTCGAAATGCAATTAAAATCTTCGTAGTACTCATAAGCACGCTGAACTACCAATGATTTTGTACGGGGTACGTACCGAGATAAGGATGCACAAATATGCGACCATTACACGAATACAAGCGTTACTTTTTACCAATAATTATAATTAACATCATTTTTCTTTTTTTTTTTTTTTGGAATTCTTACTAATTGAAACGAGGCTGGAGTTTCCATCGAACGAATAAAACGAATTTGCTTCAGTGTGGTTGTACGTGGGTTCAAACGGTAGTACATTTTCTATAGTTTTTTATGACGGCAATTTGAATATTTTTACAATTCAATTTTTGAAAATATTTTACGAATTTGTTAACTTGGATGGGGCCGATTGGATATACTTTAATTGGGTTTCGATAATGGATCGTCAGTGAAAAAATATCGCGTTGTAAAATATATTGTAGAAAATATCGCGTTCAAAGAATATTGAAGAAAAATCGCGTTGAAGAAAAAATCTTAACGAATAAATCGTAAAGAACAAATCGTTAAAAAATTATGAAGAAAAATCGTGAAGAAAAAATCGTAAAAAAATCATGAAGAAAAATCGTGAAGAAAAAAATCGTGAAGAAAAAATCGTAAAGAAATAAATCGTGAAGAAAAAATCGTAAAGAAATAAATCGTGAAGAAAAAATCGGAAAGAAAAAAATCGCGAAGAAAAAATCGTGAAAAAAATCGTAAAGAAAAAAATCGTGAAGAAAAAATCGTAAAGAAAAAAATCGTGAAGAAAAAATCGTGAAGAAAAAATCGTAAAGAAAAAAATCGTGAAGAAAAAATCGTAAAGAAATAAATCGTGAAGAAAAAATCGTAAAGAAAAAAATCGTGAAGAAAAAATCGTTTCGGTTACTGTTACTTTATTGCAAAAGTGACACATTTGAGTTCGCCAGCTTACGAAATTGAAAAAGCGATAACCTTTCTAATGCACAGGGAAGACATTTTTATAAACCGCTTTGTATTTTTGGACAAATCCAATCTTCAAATGAAATTCTTATCTTCTCCCTTTTCTTGGGAAACCCAAAAAAATGTATTCTAAAAACCCATTTTCGTAATAATTAAAAATCGAGAAAAAAAGTATTCCCAAATCGTTGAAGAACCCAAACAACAAACCCAAACAAACCCAAACATTCGATAATCATTGTACAACGAAAACATGAAAACATTTCGTCGAAACTGATCAGTCAGTCATTACAATACCATCATCGAATCATTTAATAAAATTCTTATCTTTTCCCTTTTTTCGGCAAATTCAAAAATATTTTCTAAAAACACATTTTTCAATATAATTAAAAACTAAGAAAAAAAAAAAAACAAAAAACAAAAAAAGCGTTCCAAACGTTTTAAAAAATCTTATCTTTTCCCTTTTTTTGGCAAATCCAAAAATATTTTCTAAAAACACATTTTTCAATATAATTAAAAACTAAGAAGAAGAAAAAAAAACAAAAAAAAACAAAAAAAGCGTTTCAAACAAACCCAAACAACGAAAACTTCGAAACTGTCAAAATTGGTCGACCCAAAAAAATCCAGATACCTCTACATACCGGGCTGATTAAAAAAGTATTGTTGATTGGAATATCAACGAGCGTGAAACGAGGCCCGTCTTGGAGTCGATAAAACATTGCGTCAAGGATTCATTAAGTGGCCGTGTACAAAGACTCGATAATCGTGCTCGCCGAAAAACACACGTGGCGAATGTAAACAGAGTGTAAATAATGAGGATAGAAGAGAGAAGAAAGGGATCGTTGGTGGGTGCCGATCGGGTTACCCGCGGTGATGCGATATTCTCGAAGGCGACGCGCTCTCCGGTGAACGCGGTAGAACAGAGGAGCGGAAACTCACGGCGGCATCGCCTCCTCGCGGCAAAGGGTTAAAAGGCGAGCGGAGGGAATGAGAATGAGCTCCGACCAAGAGGAATACCGCGACGGGCACGCGTCGCGAACTCCGCGAAGCGTGAAGCTCCACACCGGTGTACATAGTTGTACCATTCGATATATATGTATATATATGACAGACACGTGTCCGTACGCGTGTATAAATCGAACAGTACGGATCCGCGTGTTCGTGGACACGTACGTGTAAAAGAAAAAAAAGGGGCTTCAAGATTGAAGCACGCTTGCTTACGAATAGCGAATGAAAAGCTGGGTTCGTCACTATTCGTGGTGCATTCACTGTTCTACCCGGAATCGATTTACTTTAAGGTACCATTTTTATTCGAGGGTACCATTTTTGGATTTTTCAAAAAGTACGATTCGTTGAAAGAGTAGAACTTTTTTCGACCATTTTAAAAGGTACCATTTTTTTTTGAGGGTACCATTTTTGTAGTTTCCAACAAGCGCGATCCGTTGGAAGAATAGAATATTTTTCGACCATTTTACAGGTAACGATTTCAGCATAGGTGCCATTTTCAGAAGGTACCATTTTTTAAATCATATTTTTTATGCACTTCAGAGAACGTAGTTCGTCTTCGTGCTGCATCCACTGTTCTAGCCGAAATCGATTTCCTTTACTGTATCATTTTTTCGAGGGTACCATTTTTGGATTTTGCATTCCTTGGAAGAGTAGAATTTTTTTGTACCACTCTAAAGGTACCATTTTTTAAAAAGTACTATCTTTTATTTACAATTCCTTAAAGCTACCGTATCAAAGGTACCATTTTATCAAAGCTGCCATTTTCCAAGGGTACCATTTTTCAAAATCTCCTTTTTTTCGATGTACCATTTCGAGTACCGTGTTTAAAAACGTCCCGTTTGGAAAGCCATTTTTCCAAGGTACCATTTTTTTAAACGCAGGCCGTTGTAACGATTTAACGCAACGGGGATGAAGAACGATCGAAGCAAACGTATGTTTTACGGGTCGAGAGAAGAGCGCGCCCTTGCCGAGATCTCGTACGCTCTACTTCCGTCGCTTAGCGCCTCGACGCTTCGACGAGCTTACCGACGCCTCCGCTACACTGTTGCAAACGTCTCTCTTCTTCCTTCACTCTCCCCGTTTCACCGTCTCCCTCCCTCGCTCTCCTGACCTACCCCTATGTGCAAAACACCCCGAACCACCCTCGCACGTGACACGATTCAACAGCCCTCGCTCCATCGACCAACCCCACTGACCCAACTACTGATCCAACGACGGACTCTCTCCAGAGGCCTCTTTCATCCACGCGCCTATTCTACCACCATCAATTCATCCGTGAGTGTCCAGACTCACTTTTTTATTTTCTTCATCTATGCCCGACAACCTGTACAAACTTTTTTCAATATCTCTATCCATGTCCCATACCTGTATGAAAAACCTGAAAAAAAAATGTATATCTACGCTCGGATTTCCCGTTCAAACGCTTAAGGAACGAGCTTTCAGTTATTTTTAAAACGACGTCGATCCCACACCCTCGTTGGTTAACATTGGTCAAGGGCGTCCTTTCGTTAGAACATTTTTACACTTTCAAGAAAAATGGTAAAAACTAACTTGGCTCGAATATGTTATTCTTCATTTTATTATTTATACGCATAATTCAAAAATTATCCAACACGGATTATCGTTCTTTTTATTACTTTTGTTTTTTGTTTTCGAGATTTTGGTTTTGGAGATTTTTTGTCAATTTTGGAAATATATAAATCATGTAACATCGTTTATTATGCACGAGGGGAATGCAACTTTGTTTTCTATGATTCCTTTTTTTATTTTATATTTTACTGATTTTTTTACATTTTGGAAATATATAAATTATCAAATATTGGTAATTGTGTACGATCGAAATGCAACTTTGTTTATCAATATTTCGTTCTTAAATTGAAATCATAATCTCACGAATGTTTTTAAGGATCGATTAAAACCGAAAAAAAATGTCGATTTGACTCGCATTCGTACTTAAATATTTTTTCATTATAGAAACATTTGTCAAAAATATTATATTTTTTAATAGAATTTCTTTTTTAACGTTTTGGAAAAAATTCACGACTAATAATTTTCGATAATAAAAATGTATAAATAAATAAATAATTTGTACACCAACGAATCAAATCTCATAAAATTCCATCAGTAAACATCGATTCTTTCCAGTCAGAAATTCGACAAATCGTCTCAAGCCTGAGTTCGAAATATCGATAATTTTGATAAATTGAAAAAAAATTAAAAAATCATATTTTTCAAATATAAACAATATTCTTCCAGTTTATTTCAAGTCAGAAATTCGACGAATCGTTACCAGCCAAATTTATCGAAATATCGATAAATTTGACAAATGGAAGAAATAATTAAAAAATTAAATGCTTCAAATAAAAGCAATTTTCATTCAATATCTTTCCAGTTACAGATTTGACAAACCGTTACGAGTCTGAGATCGAAGTATCGATAAATTTGATAACTGGAGAAAAAAATGAAAAAAAAATCAAATTTTTCAAATAAAAATTCGTGTTTTGTAAAAATAACAAAAAAATTATATCAAATTTTTAATTTAATTAAAATTGTTGTTCAGCCAATAATTCAAATCCATTATCGTTGAAAGTAAGACTTTCCGAGATTGCAAACCGAAGCCGTCGCGCTACACCTGCAGCCCTGATCGGACGTATCTCAAGCCTTCTAATCTATACACATAAAAGAACGTGTCACGACTGACCGAGTGATTCATAAACGTCGAGCCAAAACCACTGAAGCTAATTGCACGAAATTTGGACAGGAGACTTCTTTCGTAACATAATCAACCAGGAGGAAAGAATTTTAGAAGAATTCGACCCTTCAGGGGATAAAATGGAGGGGAAAAGTTTAAACTCAAATCCCTCATTTCTCAATCTCAATCCATCAAAATTTGTATTCAGCATTTTTTGGTTCAATATTGAAACCCTGTTCGATCGATTTTTTGGAATATCGATTCTTAAGGGGGTAAAATGGGAAATTCATATTTTTCAACGAGCTTTGTTTATCCTATTTTGTTAATTAAAAGTAAAAAAATTTGAAAATGGTATTTAGCTTATCAGCTTTAAAATCGAAATGACAAATGTCAGGTTTTAAAAAAATTATTTTTTAGATTTTTTGTTTGAATATTGAAAATTTGTTTCATCGTTTTTTTGGAATAACAATTCTTAAGGGGGTAAAATTGGGAATTCATATTTTTCAACGAGCTTTGTTTATCCTATTTTGTTAATTAAAAGTAAAAAATTTTGAAAATGGTATTTACCTTATCAGCTTTAAAATCGAAATGACAAATGTCAGGTTTTAAAAAATTATTTTTTAGATTTTTTGTCTGAATATTGAAAATTTGTTTCATCGTTTTTTTGGAATAACAATTCTTAAGGGGGTAAAATGGGAAATTCATATTTTTCAAGGAGATAGGTTCTATTTGTTTAATTAAAAAACATATTAAACAGCTTATCTCCTTTAAAATCGAAACGACCAATGTCAGATTAAAAAAAATCATTTATTAAGGGGTTGGAAAGTATTTTGACAAAATTGTCAAAGTCCAGCGAAATTTCGATCCGTTGTAAAATTTTCACTCATTTTTTCGCGCCATTTTAAACGAACGAACCAAAAAATTCGTTAAATCGATAGCGTGTAAATGAATTAATTTTCTACGTAGACAATTATCGATTTGGCTTACCCAGGCAAAATCGCTAAAAGTTCCGGCTGCGTATCGCTGGTAGGATCCAACTTGGGTGATCGAGTGAATCTCCGTCACGGATTCTCGTCGAAACAACAGTTTATCTCTTTCCTTTGTTTTTTTTCTTTTTTTCGTTTCTTTATTTTTTCACGTTCGGTTGTTTAACAAAAACACTGCTGGCATAGTTGAAACTTCGATCTTTATTTTCCCTCGAAATATTTCACCTCGAACTCGCGTCACTAATTTTTGTGTGTTCCCTCCCCGCGGGTGTTTAATCACAATTATTTGTGACGCGAAATAATCTTCGTATCCAAAATCGAAGAAAAGTTTAATCGGCCTCTAAAAGACCAAAATTCGTGACAAATTTTGTATGTTATTTCGAATTTTCTCGTTTCGAAAAAATTCAGTACCGCTCAACGATCTATGGATTCGTAAAACTCTCAAACCCAAACAGACCCAAACAAACGAGCTGAAAAATTCGAAATCCTTCAACAATTGTCAGGTTTTTTTTTCGTTCTCATCAGCTTCGTTGTCTTTTTTCGTAATTTTCCAAATCGAGTTCAGCGGAATCGTTTGATATCGGAATTCTCTTGGAATTTGGTTCCTCGAAGTAACAGCTCTCGTGGTACGAGTTACGTGGTGGATACTTGTTGATTGTTGTGGGATCGATAGCCCGGTAGGTAGAGTTCGAAGAGTTTCGTGTCCGAGGTTGTCCTCAGTAGGTATCACGTTTCAATCACGTTGTATACGAAACTAAAATCGACGATACGTATCGTCCTTGTTTCAAGGACTTCAAAATACCAAGAAAAAAAAAGAAAAAAACAAACCAACAAAACAGTTCTCAAAACTCTTTCGCACTCGAACTTTTTAACGATCGTAGATCACTGGGCGCGAAGGTTAACCTCGAAAAAAAAAAAAAACCGAAACAAACCCAAACACCTCGATTTCCAACATCCAGAGAAAATTCACTGGCAACGTTGAAGAGAACACACTCTTTGAAACATGAAAACCCGAACAAGCCCAAACAGCGTTGAAACCACGTGGATACGATCAGTCACCTTTTCATCGAACGGCAACATCAGCCGATAAAAAAAAAAAAAAAAAAAAAAAAAACACCCCCCAAAACCCACAAAGCCGAAGGAACGAGCGAAGGAACGATCGATCGGTTTTCACGTATCAGCGACGACACGATTATCTATCGCAACAGTCTCGAAATTCGTAACCAAGGAAAAAAAAAAACAAAAAAAAACCCACGATACGAAGGAAAAATCGTTTTTGGTTGTAAGCGGGGTAACGAGAGTACAACCACGCGTTTGATAATGAACCGCGCACGCGCGTTCTTATAAACCTCGCGGCGACCCTTCCAGTAGCGCTGTCTCGCGCCGACTGCGAGGCCTCAACCGCGGGTGTTCGCGCGAGAGAGTTTCACCTTCGGCGTGTCTCGCCGAGAGCCAAAGTCCCCCACTCCACCGATTTCCACCCACCGTAACCCATCCCCCACTTTTTCAATATCCCCCCCCACTCCTCCCACCCGATTACTCGACATCCCCCCCCCGGCGTTGGCTACTCCGAAAACGCTACCACCCTCAAGGTCCCCCACCGCTGCGATCGCAACGCTCGGACGTCCCGCGAATTACTAGAACGAGAAAATGGTGGGGGGAGCCGGCTTCCCCACTCCTCGATCTTCCACGTGCGGCAGGCAGCAGGCATCCCCGGACCGCGATGCAGCATCCGAACGTTTCTCTCTCTTTCTCTATTCTCGGTCTCTCCTTCCTGTCTCTTCGACTCGATACTCGTGTCGCGAACCTCCTTCCCCCTCCTCCCCGCCCCGCCAACTTTTGCTCCGTTCTTCGTCTGTGCAGCGTGTCGGCCAACCGACCAAACGTTTACGAGCGTTTTGCTACCGCCGTTAATATCGCCCATCTTCGTCAAGACTCCCTTCCACTGCGAGGATTTTATCCGCTGATGGAGAGAGAGAGAGAGAGAGAGAGAGTGATCCCCACTTTACGATTAATTTCTACCCTCCCTCTCTTCGAGGCCTTGCTCGCTACGTTCCTCCTGTTGATTCTGGTTGGCGCGCAACGTTGCGCTGCACTTTTACGCGCTTGAATTTAAGACTCCCATTAGGCGAACGGGGGTACTGAGGTAATTTCGTGAAGAAACGGTTGGGTTGTGGATTTGTTTGGGTTCGCTTGGGTTAGCTGGGTAACTTGAGGAAAAGCGGTTGGTTTAAGGGTTTGTTTGGGTTATCCCGATTAGGCGAAGAAACACGGTCGGTTTTAGGATTCGTTTGGGTTTGTTTGGGTTGGCCCGGTAACTTGAGGAAAAATGGTTGGTTGAAAGGTTTGTTTGGGTTTGTTTGGGTTATCCCGATTAGGCGAGGAAAAACGGTCGGTTTTAGGATTCGTTTGGGTTTGTTTGGGTTGGCCCAGTAACTTGAGGAAAAACGGTTGGTTTATCGGTTTATTTGGGTTTGTTTGGGTTATCCCGATTAGGCGAGGAATCACGGTCGGTTTTAGGATTTGTTTGGGTTTGAATTACCCCGATCAGGCGAGGAAAAACGGTCGGTTTTAGGATTCGTTTGGGTTTGTTTGGGTTGGCCCATTAACTTGAGGAAAAACGGTCCGTTTCCGGGTTTCCGGAAAGGCATAGGACAGGGATAGCACGGAGGAGGCAAGAAGACGTACCACTACTTGGATTTTACTATTACGAGGGAATAATTTAGGACATTTTTTATTTTAATGGATACTTGAGTTACAAAGGTAAATATACTTTTCCACTTTCAAGCTTCCAACCCTGTATTTCATCCCCTTAAGGGAAGAATATCCTAAAAGCTTCTTCTGGCGAATGCTACAGCCAGGAAAGTGCGATATTTTCCAAAACTTCAATTAATCTCCTGTGTGACCATGTGCTTACGTCACAAAGTAGAGTTTTGTCCAAATATCGACCTTCCAATGCTTTATTCATCCTCTTGAGGGAAGAATTTCGTAAAAAAACGTTTTTTAGTCGCTGCCTAGGTCACAATAGAAAGAAACCTTTTAAATTTCAAGTAAAATCGTTTTATCGACGAGTCCTTGGGTCGTGGAGATCAGCTACGATCCAAATTTCCATTTTGCAAATCTTATTTGAGGTTAGAATCATACTTTTGAGGTTAGAATGATGTCTTTGAGGCTAGAGTCATAATTTTGAGGTTAGAATGATGTCTTTGAGGCTAGAGTCATAATTTTGAGGTTAGAATTATGTCTTTGAGGCTAGAATCGTACTTTTGAGGTTAGAATTATATCTTCGAGGGTATAATCGCCTCTTTGAGGTTATAGTCACCTCTTTGAGGTCAGAATAACCTCTTTGAGGTTAGAATCACCACTCCGAGGTTAGAATCACTTCTTTGAGGCTAGAATCATACTTTTGAGGTTAGAATTATACCTTCGAGGTTACAGTCACCTCTTTGAGGTTATAATCACCTCTTTGAGGTTAGAAACACCTCTTTGAGGCTCAAATCACCTCTTTGAGGCTCAAATCACCTCTTTGAGGTTAGAATTATACCTTCGAGGTTATAATCACCTCTTTGAGGTCAGAATCACCTCTTTGAGGTCAGAATCACCTCGTTGAGGCTAAAATCACCTCTTTGAGGTTAGAATCACTTCTCTGAGGCTGAAACCACCTCTTTGAGGTTAGAATCTCACCTTCGAGGTTAAAATAACACGAAATATAATTTTGCCGTCTGAAAAACGGAACGATAGAAGAAAAAGCGTAAAAGTATCCGGATAGTTGAAGAATCGACGACGCGCAGGACGAAGAGGGAGTTTAAAAGTGAGACGAAGAATAATGACGATGATCTCGGTCGTTTCATCGACGCGAGTCGAAGAACGCGACGGCCACGCCTTTCCTACCCCACCTTTCCCCACCTCTCGAGCGTTTTCCCCACCGTGGTGAGTTTTCGCGTGTGCAATCGGACGGAGATTCTCGGTGGCAGGTTTGGCTCGTCTTGGCTCGCTCGAGACCGTGCCTCGTTCGTTCGCGACTCGGATCTTGCAATCCCTTGACTTTTTCCTGGCGCCCCCGCGCTGCTCGCCTTCCCCACCGCGTGAAAACGCGTTTTCCACCTCCACGCTTTAACCGATTCACTCTCGTTCCCGAGCAACGCGGTACGCTCGGAACGACCGGTGCCCACGAGGCGCATACCACCTTTTTCCAACTCCGTGTCCGAGAGATCACCACTGGGAGCGAGGAAATCTCGACGGCCAAAAAAATCTCGGTGCAAAATGAATCGCAACGCCTCGGCGTGTTCGCTTTTTCTTTTTTTCATTTTTTTTCTTATTTTTTATTATTCATTACTATTTTTATTATTATTATTCGGATTTTTTATATTTTTTTTATCTTTATTATTATTATTCTTTGCATTATTATTATTATTATTATTATTATTATTATTCTGATTTATTATTATTTATCATGATTATTTTTATTCTGATTTATTATTATTTTTTTATTGTTATTACTGTTCTGATCTATTATTATTTTTTATTGTTATTATTGTTCTGATTTATTATTATTTTTTATTATTATTATTGTATTGATTTATGATTATTTATTATTATTTATTTTACTACCTTTAAAAAAAGTTCTTCAGCGAAGCTCACTCAACATTAGTCTCGTTTGCCATAAAAAAAAGAAGACTTGAATAAACCCTGGGACGAATTAGATTTTTCGTGACGCAGTAGATCCTTCATTCAAGTGATTTTGTCAATAGTTTCGTGATATTTGGTGAAAATCGGGTGCTGGTTAATTATTTACTTTTATTTACGATTATCCAATGATAATTTGTACATATAAAAGGCAAATCTCGATCGCCAGGTACAGAATCATTAATGATTGTGAGCTAAAGATCGAAACGTGAATTTTGGAGGACCTGATGGATTTTTTTTAATTTCGTACTTTTTTTTTGGCGAACATTTGAGATAATAAAACATACGTGTTTCAACGACAGCACGTTTTGGTTCGCTAGAAATAAATAATACGAACAGCAACGCTTAGTTGCTTGATTATTGAAAAATAATTCACATTAAAATAATTGAATAATTGAAAATGAAAAAATAATTGAATAATTGAAAATGAAAAAATAATTGAACAATTGAAAATGAAAAATAATTGAACAATTGAAAATGAAAAATAATTGAATAATTGAAAATAAAAAATAATTGAACAATTGAAAATAAAAAATAATTGAACAATTGAAAATGAAAAAATAATTGAACAATTGAAAATGAAAAAAATAATTGAACAATTGAAAATGAAAAATAATTGAACAATTGAAAATGCAAAAAGCAATTGAATAATTGAAAGTTAAAAATAATTGAATAATTGAGAATGAAAAAATAATTGAATAATTGAGAATGAAAAAATAATTGAATAATTGAAAATTAAATACCACTGTTAATTCACGATTTTATTTTTGAAAAATGCGCACTTCTGCCCCGCACTGGTCCAAAGCCATTCAATCATCACTATTCACGTTGGGTCTTGAAAATTTCAAGTCAAATTTACTTTTGCTCGTATCCTAGAAGATCAATTCGTCATTACTGATGATCCATCGTGAAATAATTTATCGATTTCTCCCACGTTCCCGAATCGTTGACAGTTAAATTCATGACACCCTCTGGACATACATCTACGCTTACATTTGTCTACCGTACTCGGCTCATTAAGGCTAATGACGCGGATCGCGCAATTATTTCCAATAAGTGCTCAAACGAGACCCGGAGGAGGCAGCGAACTGAGATTCTACGCAACCCCCCCCCCCCCCCCCCCCTCCCACTCCTCTCGACGCTTCGGCCTTCCCACTTCACCGAGCCTCTATTTCGAAGAGTCGTGAACGTATCAATTTGTTATAATTACATAGTCCCTATACTCGGACTATTGTACCGAAGCTGACCGAAATTATACCTTTCGATCGTTTGTGGTACACCATTGATGCTTCGTACAAACGTGCTCCTACTCATATACAGGGTGCCGCAAATTGTTCGATTTTCAAAATCGAAAATTTTAATTCCTTTTATCGAAGGCTTTCAAAATCAACCCTACTTTTGGCTATTTTTTCATCAACGACGTTCGCATCGTTGCAAAGCTAAAAAAAAACTCTTGTTTATAATTTTAAAATTTTTTGGATCAATGCACATTTTTTTCTGATTTCCTATTTTTTTTTTTTTTTTTTTTTTTTTTTTTTTTTTTTTTTTTTTTTTTTTTTTTGTTTTTTTTTTTTTTTTTTTGTTTTTTCTTCTGTTTTTTTTTTTTTTTTTGATTCACTGTAAAATACCACTTTAAAAATTACTCCTCTAATGATTAACCCCTGCTTCGAAGAAAATGAAAAAATTAATTGAAAATTCAAAATTATTCGTGAATAAAAAAAAGTTTACGAATAAAATAATATAAAAATGACACCGATATAAATGTTACTATAAAATACCAGTAAAAAAATTACTTCTATGATAATTAACCCCTGCTTCATGGAAAATGAAGAAATTAATTGAAAATTCAAAATTATTCGAGAATAAAAAAAAGTTTACGAAGAAAATGATATAATAAATAGTATTTTACAGTAACATTTATTTTTAATAAATGTTACTGTAAAATACCAGTTAAAAAATGACTTCTATAATAATTAACCCCTGCTTCATGGAAAATTCAAAATTATTCAAGAATAAAAAAAATTTACGAAGAAAATAATATAAAAACTGGCACCGATATAAATGTTACTATAAAATACCAGTAAAAAAATTACTTCTATAATAGTTAAACCCTGCTTCATGGAAAATAAAAAAATTAATGGAAAATTCAAAATCATTCGAGAATAAAAAAAAGTGTACGAAGAAAATAATATAAAAAATAGTATTTTATTTACATTTATTGAAAATAAATGTTACTATAAATACCAGTTAAAAAATTACTTCTATAATAGTTAAACCCTGCTTCATGGGGAATGAAAAAATTAATGGAAAATCCAAAATTATTCGGGAATAAAAAAAAGTTTACGAAGAAAATGATATAAAAAAATGGCGTTGATAGAAATGTTACTTTTATGTGTAATTTGAGCGGGCACCCAGTATATATCGTTCATAGAGGCGTTGTGAGAAAACGAAAAATCGTGTTCCCAAGAAGAGATCTCCCTGGGCGCTCCTCCGGAGCTTGAGCTCCGTATACGTACGAGAGATGTCTTCGGGGACGTTCAGGAGATTTGTTCAACGATCCGAGTTATAGATATAGGTATAAAATAGACCCGATGAAAAGTTCGTCGACAGACGAAACGAGCTTGGATCTATGCTCGATGTGTCTCGCGATAAATCATTGCCAATTCGCAACGCACCTCGAGAAACTTTGATCGAGCTCGTCAATGAAAGAAGAAGAGACGAGGGAACAAAAAATTTTCAATAAAAAATAAATCGAGAGGAGGAGGGGGTAAAGATAGAGTGCTATTTGTTACGAGAGGGTAATTGGCCGTTTCGCCAGTCGCTTATTTATTTTTAATCGTTTCCGGGCACTTCGAAAGTCATTCGAATTCATTTGGGAAAGGGTGACTTTTTTTTTTCTTCACCCGTTCAGCATCGAATGTGCAAAAGATCGACCGGGGATTTCGAAAGAATTCGAAAAAAGTACATTGAACACTTTTGGATAAGGTTTTTTGCAGTTTCTCGATTTTGTTTTATTATTTATTGTTTTTTAAACGGCAACAAATGTTGTACTTTATTTTTTATACAAAATAAATTACTTAATTTTATTTTTTATTATTTTTTAAACAACAAAAATTATTTTTTTTTATTATTCATTAATTTTTTAAACAACAAAGATTATTTTATTCTATTATACATTTTTTTCTAAACGACAAAATAAAGGTAAAGATACTAAAATTAATAAAACGTAAATTCCAAAAAATAATGAAGGCAAAAAGTGTTCGTCACCAGATTTTTCGAAAATTTATTTAACCTCCCAACTATCATCCCTCGTTTCAAACCGAAATATTCAAATGTATTAACAGAAGCAAATAAAAATTCATACCGAATGTTGTCATTCATGAATAAAATAAAATAAAAATAATAAAAATTCTTTTAATTACTTTCACAATTTTTTCGTTCACGAATAAAATAAAATAAAAATAATAAAAATTCTTTTAACTACTTTCCGAATTTTTGATTTATTTTATTCCTTCACGAATAAAATAAAATAAAAATAATAAAAATTCTTTCAATTACTTTCCGAATTTTTTCGTTCGCGAATAAAATAAAATAAAAATAATAAAAATTCTTTCAATTACTTTCCGAATTTTTTCGTTCGCGAATAAAATAAAATAAAAATAATAAA
>JAPYZI010006832.1:0-10371 GCA_030523105.1 Ophioninae sp. A BG-2022a
TTCCGTCTTCCCCGGCCATCTTTTCCGGAATCTCAAAAATCACGATATTTCAAAAGGTCGTACAGTGGGCTTCTTATATGCTATGGACTTTCAATGGGTAAGTTTGGAAAAGGTTTTTGCCTAACTTAAATAATGGCGTTGGATTTATATCGATACCTCTTGTAGTTTTCCCGGCAAGTCCACTCGAAAAATCGCAAAAAAAGAGGCAAAGGGGTATGTATGGAAAAATTTGCAAAAATAGATGATCCAACTTTGAAATTCTGCGAAAAATCGAAAAATCATCGGATTTTAATGATTAAAAAAGCATTTTGAAGAGAAAATCATAACGAAGAGATTGAGCACAAAGTGAAGTGGCAACTCCTAAAAGAAAAGAAGTTATCGTTGATTTAGTGATAATACTTATTTTGCCCAAAAACCCAAAAAAAAATTTTATTTTTAATATTTTTTTTATTGTTCCATTTCGATGTAATTTTGTCCCCTGAACACGAATATACCATTAATTTCCCCGAAAACCCAAAATTTCGAGGGAAACGTGTCGAAAAACTATTCTAGAATGGGTTTTTCCCATTTTCCCAGATGAATTTTATACTTTCGGCAAAAACTCGGGCATATTCGTAATCAGCAGAAAATTTACGACTAAATAGACCCTTTTAAGAGTTTAAAAACGTAAAAAAAATTTTTTTGACTTCCCCCGGCCACTTTACCGAAATCTCAAAAATCACGATATTTCAAAAGGTCGTAGGGTGAGCTTCTCGTATGCTATGTAGATTCATTAGGGGAGTTTGGAAAAGGTTTTTGCCTAACTTAAACAATGGCGTTGGATTCATATCGATACCTCGTATAGTTTCTCCGGAATATCCATTTGAAAAATCGCAAAAAAAGAGGCAAAGGGGTATGTATGGAAAAATTTGCAAAAATCGATGGTCAAACTTTAAAATTCTGCTAAAAATCGAAAAATCCTCGGATTTTAATGATTAAAAAAGCATTTTGACGAGAAAATCATAATGAAGAGATTGAGCGCAAAGTGGAGTGCCAAATCCCAAAGGAAAAGAAGTTATCAATGATTTAGTGAAAAAACTTTTTTCCCCCAAAAATCCAAACAAATTTTGAATTTTTAATATTTTTTTTATTGGTCTATTTCGATGTAACTTTATCCCCTGAACACGAATATACCATTTATATTCCCGAAAACTCGAAATTTCTATGAAAAAATTGTAAAAAACATCTAAAATCACGATTTTTTTGCTGTGTGCACTGCTTTCGACGAAAATTCGTTCATATTCGTAATCAGCAGAAAATTTACGATTAAATTGAACCTTTTAATACTTTCAAAACAGAAAAAAAATGTTCGACTACCCCGGCCACTTTTCCAGAATCTCAAAAATCATGAAATTTGAAGCAACGAAGCAAATTTCAGTTTTCCGAATTAAATTATTCCGATTTTCACTTTTTCCGAATTTAATTATCCCGATTTTCACTTTTTCGAATTCAATTATTCCGAATTTAATTATTCCAAATTTAATTATTCCGAATTTAATTATTCCAAATTTAATTATTCCGAATTTAATTTTTCCAAATTCCATTATTCCAAATTTCATTATTCCACATTTCATTATTCCCAATTGCATTTTTCCCAATTTCGTTTTTCCGAATTTAATTATTCCGAATTTAATTTTTCCAAATTTAATTATTCCGCATTTAATTTTTTCAAATTTTATTTTACCGAATTTCATTTCTCCGAATTTCATATTTCCACATTTCATTATTCCGAATTTCATTTTTCCAAATTTTATTTTACCGAATTTCATTTTTCCAAATTTTATTTTACCGAATTTGATTTTTCCTCGTTATTAGCTGCAACGCTTATCACATTTCACAAGGATCAATATCCAAATACGTTGAGTCGTAAGTAACTCCAATGTGAATTGTCGCCCCGACGATAAATCCTGAAGGATAAAAAATTTGGAAAAGGAACGCACGAAGAGAGGAAAAAAAAAAAAGAAAAGAAGAAGAAAACGTGGAGAATCGTAGTCGCGAGAATATTTGGAATCGTGCTCACGGATCCTCCGAAATTGGCTGTTACTTTCTCCCGTGTCACGAGGATTTGTGGGACGAGATAAATCCCATTTGCAACTTTGCCAGGCGCGTTAGAGAGCTCGAAGACAGTAAGGAACAGATTCGAGTGAAAAAAAAAAAAAAAAAAAAAAAAATACGTCGGATACGAAAGCCAAAACTTTAATTTAGAACTTTGGGATATCCCATTCGTGTGATCCCCGACGAAAGTGAGGAAAAAACGTTAAACTCGTTGAGACTTCTTTCTCACTGATTGGCCACTCGATGTAATCTTGCTGTCACTGTGGGAGTGTTCATACAAGCGAAATAGCTGTCAGAGTCTTTGCACCTAAAAAAACCCACTTTCATTTAGAATTATCCCGTGGGATCGATAAAAATAAAAAAAAAAAACGCAAGGAAAGAAAAAAAAAGTTTTTGAACCATCCTCGTGGTGTTGCATCTAAGAATCAATGAATTCCTTCGTTGGTGGTAAATAGACGATATTACAAATTCATTTTCCAGCGCAATTTAAACCTGAATTGATTTTAATATTAAATCGAAATTTTTATTTCTTTGGATATTAACCTTCAACCCGTAATGGTATATCAGACACCTTAATTCAGTTTTTATTTTCGTGCTACCACACTCATAATTGTTCATTAATAAAATCTGAAAAAATTCATAATTTATCTTCAGAAGGGAAAATAGTTGTTTTTTTTTTTATTTTACTTATTTTTTATATATTCGTTCCATTAAATATTGAGCATCTCGCGAAAAACGTTTTTGTTTTTTTTTTCCAAAAAATATAGCGTAGGGAAAAATGATGGGAAATTTTTTTTTCAATAGCAGTTTCTTAAAGGAAAAAGGTTGCTCTTTAAAAAAAAACATTATATTCATGTAGAAAATAAATATAAAAAAAAATAAATGCTTAATGAATTAACAATTATTGTTTGATTTCTAATAATAACAAATTTGTTAGTATTGAAAATAAAAATATTTTTGTTTCGAAAGAAAAAAATATATATTTTTCAGTACTTATTTTTATAGTTGATAGTTTTATTTAAATAAATAAAAAAAAATAAATACATTTTTTCAATATCTAGTTTTATTTAAATAAAACTACATATTTTTTAGTATTGAAAATAAAAATATTTCTGTTTTAAATAAAACTCCATATTTTTTTCTTTTTTCTAATAGGGTTGAAATGTCGAAAAAATGGTAGTTTCAACGCAATTTCGGAAATAGAAATTGGAAGACTAAATCAGTTACGTTTCTTGTATGTATACACCGCGCGGGAGTATCTATCTTCAGTAACAAACTCCGGTTGACGAAGTTTCACCAAATACACTAGGAGACTC
Organism: Ophioninae sp. A BG-2022a; assembly: GCA_030523105.1. Classification (NCBI taxonomy): domain Eukaryota; kingdom Metazoa; phylum Arthropoda; class Insecta; order Hymenoptera; family Ichneumonidae; species Ophioninae sp. A BG-2022a. The sequence continues at coordinate 3,411 of JAPYZI010006832.1, forward strand.
GAAAAGTTAAGTTAAGTTAACTCCACAATCTACCAAGGTAGATCCTCCCTCGGACAAACATTGTACGTACCTACGTATATATAGAATAACACGATAGTCCGTATAACTATATCGGAGGTCGAAGAAAATCAAAAAAGGGCAAATATCCTTCAAGAGCAGAAGCGAAGAAGCGAGAAAACTTGTACGTCTCGAAGGTTTCCCCAAGATTTCAAAAGTCTGTAATTTATCCTCGAACGAATGGACATGTATAAACGGAGCTGACCAGGCCCACATATAGCATCTGCAACGTCGATTTTTCATTTTTGAAACGCAGTAAAATTGTTTTTCAAACTTTTCGAATCATCGATCGTTAAATTCCGGATATAAAAATTCACAGATGTTTTTGGATTTTTCTTAAAGATTTATAGCCTGATCTCATTGAAAATGAATATTGATGAAATGAGAAAAAATTAATAACGATAAGTCGGTTTTAATAACGAGAAAATAAATTTTTACTCTCCAACGATCTGGCTCGAGATAAAGATACGAATTTTGATTTAAATTTTACGAAATATTCGTTAGATTTTCTCAATATTATTGTTTATATTGTAATAATTATTTCGTATTATTTATATTATATTAAATTAAATTATATAACAATTTTTATTAAATAATTTAATTATATTGAAGTTACAAAAATTATATTTCAAATAATATAAAATATTATTTTAAATATAATATATCTTATATTATTTTGTATTATTTTTTAATAGTATTTTACGAACACATTCATTAGCAAAATAACAATTTAACTTCTGTAAAAAATTCGTTTCGTTGAAAGTAAATTTCTGGACGAAAAAAAAAACTTTCTTCTCGAAAATTTTTCGAAAATTTTATCTCCATTTTCCTCAGTACTGAAAAAATTGTTTGGCGTGGAGGTTTTTGAAAATATAGTCATGCAATATTTATTAGGACGAAGTATAAATAAATCTCTCGATATTCACGTAAAAAAAAACTACATAAAAAAAAGGTAGTCAGGTCCGTCGATTTTGTCTGGAGTGTCCGATACTCAAAGCAGGAAAGTTCGTTCTCGGACGTGGCCGTCGTGTCGAGAAAACTTTTTCGCGAACGAACTCGATTTAAAAGAGCTTTCATCGCTTGCTACGGACGACGAATAAATCGTGTAGACGGCTTTTCATACTCGGCTCGAAAAATAATATCGCTACTAAACTTCGTGAAGAAACTCAGCTGGGTCAGCAGGAAAATGTTCTGTTTGAAAAATAAAAAAAAATAAAAAAATAAAAAAGATTTTTTGTTGCAAAACGTTTTTGTAATTATCAGCTGACGTAATTGTTCGATAATAAATGTGGATCGATCTATCGCAGGGCGAGGTGAGCACAGAGACAGCATTGGACAAACGACCCCAGGTTTTCCAGAACGAATTTACGATCGCAACAGCGAGTCGGATGAGGATGATAAATTAAGGTGAGTAGATAAGAAGGGTGTAACTCTGGTTTAGATGTTGATCATCAAATTCAAACATAAACTGAGAAAAAATAAAAATTAAAGAATATTATCAAATTTTTAAAAAATACTCAATTTTTTTTTATTTCTTCAATTTTTCAAAATGTTCGAAATTTTTTTATTAAAGCCATCTTGAAAAACAGTATTATATCGAATTTTCAGTCAAGGGCAATTTTTATATTCTAGCTCTTCAAGAATAAATTTTTCATCAGCCAAAATCAACTTCGTCGACCAATGAAATATTTTCAAAAGTAGGAGGAAGATCGTTGCACGAATCGAAGAACTTGTCCAAAAGTAAATCGTAAATTTTGGTTCGATAAAACCCTAAGATTGGCCTCGAAAGGAATGACATTAAATTGAAATAAAAATAAAATTTAAAAAAAAACAATGGAAAATAGCTGATCATTACTAGCTATTTTTCATTGCTTCTAACTAGCTGTTTTCGTCATTTTATTTTTCCAAAAAAGCCATGAAAATTTGGTTAGTTTACTAACTGGCCTAATTTTAATAGCTTTTTCTATGTCTTGGAATGGCTATGGCTTTCTATGGTTTTTTTTATGTCTAAGAAAACTCCAAAAGCTAATGTTAAAGTAGTCTAAAAAGCTGGGAATTATAATCTGAAAATAGTTTTCAAAACTACATAAATTAGGCTAAAACTAGTCTGAAACATTATTAAATTTAATCTAAAAGTAGCTTAAAAAAAAAGACAACAGTTCTTTTTAAATGAGACGAAAAAAATAATAAAAAAATTGTTAAAAAATAGACAAAAATCAATTTCAAAAGTTCGTATAAAAGTACTGTCTAAAAAAAAACTGCAAAATATTGTAAATGTAAATCCTGCGATACTAGAGCTTTAGTATCGGAGCTTTTACATCCACAAACTTTACACTTTCGTAACCACAAAATAATCATCAAAAGGATCGAACCAAAAAATATTCTTAAAAAATGAAATAAAATACTTAAAAACTGTACTAAAAAAAAATACTTTAAAACTCTACTAAAAAAATGAAACAAAAAAAATTATTAAAAAATGAAATAAAATACTTAAAAACTGTACTAAAAAAAATACTTTAAAACTATACTAAAAAAAAATGAAAAAAAAAACTTTAAAACGTCGTATAAATGATACATGTATGAATTATCGTTGATGATTGTCGTTTCGAAAATGTGAAATAAAATTTCAGTCAGCAATCGACGAGGGATGAGAACGGAGTTGAAATGAATTTAGGACCTGGTCAAGTAGCACCGAGAGGATTCAAGCTAATAAGTGGTAAGTCATAAACATTTCTATCAAATTCCTGAAGTTATCAAGCAACCTCTTGATCCTCTTAAAACGTTTTCTTTCAATAAATTCATCGAAAAGTGGAAATGGAAAATGAATGTTGATCGATTTTTGTTAAAGGTGTGAACAACGGAGAAGTCAAGCTGGCCTTGTTTCTCAGCAAAGGTACTCTCGAAGTTGAAGTTATCTCAGCTCGAGATATATGTCCTGGTGAACGAGAAGAGCCCGGTAATCAGATGCAAATTACTTTTATTTTACTCAACCGTCTATTGGTAAAAACTAGTATTAATTTTCTTTTCTAACCCTGCTTGAATCATTTAATATCATCAGGATGGACAAGTCCCCTTTTTTGTGGAGATTAATGCTTTGTGTGAAAAAAAAAGTTGTAAAAAATTAAATAGTCAAATTTTAATGATTCTCCTGAATCGCCTATTATCGCAGTGATTTTATGCAGCAGCCATTTTTTTTTCAAAATGTCCAACCGTTTGTTTTATCCAAATATTAAGGGTAGTAAAAATAAATCCATTATTTTTTGGAGTCAACCAATCAGAAAACTATCGGAAAAATTTGTATAGTAAAATAACCAAAGTCATCTATTAGAAAAATCATGGATTTCTTTTTACACCTAATATGAATCTACACTTTTCCAGATTGTTTTTCGCTTCGACGTTTTCGATCGTTTTAACGTTCGATCGATACTGACCTTTTTTTTTCAAATATTAGGTGTAGTATAAAAAAATGTTTGCTACGTTTTTAAAAAGAAATTTTGACTGCTCCTAATTTTCTGGAGTAATTCTTTGCAACAGTAATTTTCTTTTCAAACTTTCCAACCTTTTTTTCTCCAAATACTAGATGTAGTACAAAAAAATGTTTACTAAGTTTTCAAAAAGAAATTACTACTACACCCAATTTTCTGGATTGATACTTCGCACCAGCCATTTTTTTCAAAATGCCCAACACCATTTTTTTTCCCAATATTGACTGTAGTAAAAAGAAACCCATTATTTTTTGGAGCGCATAAAAAAGCTGTCAGAAAAATTTCTTTACTCAAATAACCAAAAAGGTTTATTAGAAAAATAATGGATTTCTTTTTACACCTAATATGACCCCAATACGATCCACTTTATCAGATTGCTTTTCGTATCGACGTTTTTTGATAATTTTATCGTTCGAACGATACTGACTGATAAATTTGAATTGTCCCAGATACGTACGTAAAGACTTATCTTCGGGACGGGGAGCGATGGTTGCACAAGCGGAAGACTCGCGTGATAAAACACTCGCGAAATCCTCAGTACCGTCAGACCTTGAAGTACGGAAGCTGCGACGCGCTTGGTAGAAATTTGCTGGTTATGCTTTGGGAAAAGAAACAAGGCTTCGAGAGTAATCAAGGTTTAGGGGGGGCTGAAGTCGATCTTGAATTATTACCCCTGACGAAATTAACAGTTGGCTGGTATCCGTTGTTCCCAATTCATACACTCGGGACTCATAACGCTGATTCGCCATGATGGTTGAGGGAAAAATGGGCCTTGGAAGCTGGCGAACTCGATCTTCGTCTCAGCCTCTTGCTGAAGGACGAAGGCGAGTCCGTTGTTAAGATAATCTCTTGATAGGACACCCCATTTATCGCTGAATTGTTTATAATCCATTTTTACAATTCTGGGAGCGATGAAACCTCAGAGTCTATTGGGTTTTTCAATAATTCAACATCTATCGAAGATCCACCGGTTCGCCAAGTTGATTACTCGTCAAATATTTTTTTCGAAATATTAATTATTATAAAATCCTCGGCGATCAATAATTTCATGCCCGAAGGAAAGAAAACTTAAAAAATTGATATTTCATGGTCATCCGAATGAACGTTGCGTCGTTTTAGCCAAATATCTAAACGGATCGCGGTGAAATCGAGAAAACGAATAAACGTGTAATCTTTCGTCTAGTTTTTATTGGAAAAATAATAGACAAATAATCAGCATTGAAAAATATCAAAAAATGTAACGATGCATTTTTCTGTTCTACAAATAGTAATTTTGATGATTTATATACGTGATTTTCGTAAGTACGTTTACAAAAGCTGTCAACAAAGACAGTGAATCATCACCTGTTTTTTTTTTTTTTTGTATAAAATTCAATTAAAATTTTGTATAAAATTCGGTTAACATCTTGTATAAAATTTAATAAAAAATTTGTATAAAATTTAATTGAAAATTTGTATAAAATTCGATTGAAATTTTGTATAAAATTTAATTTAAAATTTGTATAAAATTTGATTGAAATTTTGTATAAAATTTAATTAAAATTTTGTATAAAATTTAATTAAAATTTTGTATAAAATTTAATTAAAATTTTGTATAAAATTCGATTGAAATTTTGTACAAAATTTAATTAAAAATTTGTATAAAATTCGATTGATATTTTGTATAAAATTTAATCACTTCCATAACGAAAAACAAAAAACAATTACAGATGTACAAATGGTTTCTCTCGACCCTCAGAGTCGTATCGATATTCCTGTCATATATCTAGGATTTTCCTAGTTACTTACGTTTTACCCATATTTTTTCACCGTTTCAATAATCCTAGATTTATTTCTCAAAGATTGGTTCTTTCAAGCCCAAGCCAAGATCGCTGAATAACAAACCCAAACAAATTATCGCCAATCAGACTATCGAATAATAATTTTATAAACGATTGTACAAAGAAAAATTCGTTTTCTCGATACATCCACGAAAAGGTACCAAAAGAACGATTGACAGGATGATGCGAAAAAAAAAAAACGATGCAACGGTCGTGAATTTTTTGATCCTATCGATAAAGCGGAGTTAACGAAGTACGAAATAGTACGAATTCGATGATTTCGGGACGGCGAATCCATTTATTCCTGAATGGTCAAAATGGAACCGAGTTCCTTTCGAAATATACGTTACGTCTTATACAACTATGGAAAATTACGAATACTGTAATATATTTGCAAAACAGAGCAATTATGTATTTTTGTAAAGAAGATGTAACAAGATTCCTCTCACTTTTCGTATAACACGCCGTCCCGTTTTCCTCGTGGCCAATCAACCAAAAAAACGGACTACAAAAATAAACGCGAAAGAAATTAAAATAAAAAATAAAAAACGAAAAAAAAAAAAAAAAAAAAAAAACACAGACACACAGAATTTAACCCTCAACCCGTGAACGTGGGTCGTTTTTGCTTGGCCTAAGATTTTATTCCAAAATTCCTCGAACGTATAATCATCTTATTCTGATTAGAAACTGATTAATTAATTAATCATTTATTTTATTTTATAATTATTTTTTACATGAATATAATATTTTGTTCCGTTAAGAGCAACCTTTTTCCTTTAAAAAACTGCTATTGAAAAATATTTCCCATAATTTTTACCTACGCTATATTTTTGTGAAAAAAAAAAAAAACAAAAGAAAAACGTTTTTTTCGCGTGTTGCTCAATATTTGATTAAATAAAATATATGAAAAATCAGAAAAATAAAAAAACAACTATTTTCTCTTGAAAAGTATATTTAAAAAGTGAACCATAAATTTTTGCCGATTTTTTCATGAATAATTTTGAGCGTGGTAGCGCGAAGACAAAAACGACCCAGGTTCACGGGATTAAGGTGGCTCAAGTACCATCACGGGTTGACGGTTAACAACGTCGAAGCTCGGAACATTAAAATACAAAAAAAAATATATATATATATTTTTTTTGTCAAAGTTCCGAAATGTTCTGAAATTTCGACTGCGGAAGCTACGTGTACGGTTCTCAGTGTCCTCGTCATCAACCTACGTTTCAAACGGGCCGAAAAAATCATTTCGAAAAATAATTAAAAAAAAAAAAAAAATGCAAAAGTTCTCTCGTTCGGCGATGCCACACTTCGATACGAAAAAAAAAAAACAAACTTAAGCAATACGACGCACCTTGTACCGGGAATGATTCTATTAGCAATAAAGGTGTACCTGTACAGGCCAAGGAATATTTGAGAGCGCAATCAACGAAGCGAACGAATCGGAGCTTGCGTTGAAAACCGAAATTATTTTTCAATCCGAATAACGAGTTACGGTTGTTCGACGTTTGCCGAAGTTTCACGGTGACTTTGACGTGAAGAAACCAAAAAAAAAAAAAAAAAAAACCAAAAAAACAAAAAAAGAAAAAAAAAAAAAGAAAA
>JAPYZI010006834.1:0-16796 GCA_030523105.1 Ophioninae sp. A BG-2022a
GAAGGGAAAATCATACCGAAGAGATTGAGCGCAAAGTGGAGTACCAAATCCCAAAGGAAAAAAAGTTATCGACGGTTGAGTGAAAAAATGTATTTTGCCCAAAAATCGAAAAAAATTTTCGATTTTTAATATTTTTTTAATAGGTCCTTTACGATGTAATTTTATCCGCTGAACACGAATATACCATTCATTCCCCCGAAAACCCAAAATTTCCATGAAAAAATCGTTAAAAATGTCTAAAAACAGGTTGTTTTTTTACTTTGTGCAGTTCTTTCGACGAAAATTCGATGATATTCGTAATCACACGTAATCTACGATGATCCATTTGAAAAGGCATCTTATTTTTTTAACAAACGTCGTATTTTTCCTTCCCTGGGAATTGGCCTTTCTTGGCTCAGCCGATCCAACATCCGGTCACCCATCCCAGTATTGATACATCCATCATACCGCTGACGTCATTTCCGCTCATTTATTTATTCCTCCCTATTAGAAAAGTTTTATCGCTTTGGTTGTGGAGTAGGCGACTGTGACATTTGTACAATCCCTACATATGTACGACTTTCGTATTGATCAACGCAATATCTGTCCATCGTGAGTTCATCGGCAGCTGAGCGATCATGCGCCAAAGACAGAGGTGGAAAAGCTGCGAGACCGCAGGCTCAGTACGGATTCATATAATCCATCTTCTCTTATACGATTTTTCAAAATGTCCAAACCAGTGACGAAAACCCTCATTATTTTCCGAAATTTTCTTACATCTTCGATAATATTTTCCTGAATTTCCCTAATTTTCCAAAAATATTTTCTTCAATTTGTCAAAAAGATTTGTCTAATCTTTACTAATATTCCGCAACGATTTTCCCGAATCTTTCTAATTTACTAAAAATATTTTCCTCAATTTTCTTCATTTTCCGAAAATATTTTCCTCAATTTTCCAAATTGTTCTCAAAGTTTTCTAATTGTTCAAAAGATACCGAGCAATTTTCGTTTCCAACAGAGTCTCGATCGCGAGGAATATTCGCGTAAAGCTTAACGTTTGTACTTCGTCCAATGCGGGTCGAGTAATTCATTAATTCGATTCGGTATTACGAAAAGTGTTAAGGATCGTATACAGATCGCGATCACCTTGGAACTCGAGGTGCTGAATGAGCCTTAAAAAGCAACCGGTCGTGACGAAGTACCAGAAGGTGACGGCAGAGAAGGGGGGAGGGGGGGGGGGGGGCTGATGACGACCTCGCCATCCACACACACGCGTACGCGCGAACAGAAAAAACGAAATAATTCGTTGTGCCTTCGGGCTCCGGAAGTGAGATTTTTCGAAACGGTCACCCGCTAAGGGAATCTCCGATTGACTTTTTACGAATGAATGAAATCACGTGTTTCTTTATCTTCCCAATTTTTTTTATTTTCATTTTCTTAATTTTTCTTTTCCTTCTCTCTCTCTCTCTCTCGACCACGATTTTACGATCCTGCGTATCGAAAGAAGGATCTTTGGATAAGCAGAAGCAGAAAGAGACGGAGGGAGGAAGGGGGAGGGGTGGGGGGTGAGAGAAAAAGAGAGAGAAAGGTGCTATCGGACTGTCGTAACTCGCCTCTCTCTCTCCCGTTATGAATGAGAGGATGGCCAAAAGCGTGGGCTTACACGTCCATGTACTCCATACGTTTTAGCCCCCCACCACTCTTCTACGCAAGGAGAAAGTATACACTTCGAGGCGATCGTTTTATTTTTTATTTTATGTATATTATTTTTATTCGTCGAACGTATAGTACGAGGACTTTGGTACGAGGATTGGTCCTCGAAGTAACAACAACGTCCTCGAAATCATCACTGGCTAGGAGAACGACGAGATTAATTTCGTAAGAGGTGAAAAAAGTTGGAAACGGACGAGGGGAGGGTTTAGCCGCGTTGCGGAGAGGGGGCAGTTAAATAGACAGAAATAAACCGCGATCTCATGCCGATTGGAGTTTAACGTACACGATGACTTTACTTATCGATGTGTTTGGGTGTACGTTCGAGTTTGTTGAATCGATTGACACGTGCTCGATCCCGAGACTTTCGATTGTTATCAAAGGTCTCGTTCGTTCTTGGATACGATTTTTTTATGAACTCGGATTTAACGACTTTGATTGGATTTGTTTGGGTTTGTTTGGGTTTTGGTTTAAACGATTTTAGGTTGCTTTTTTTTCCTTCGTGTTTTGGATTTGTTTTTACAGGTTTTTATTTATTTAACAATTGCTTTTAATATTGTTTATTGTTGAATATTATTTAACAAATTTATTTGACATTGTTTTTTTTTGGCTAGCGTTTTTTTGGATTTTTTTCTGATTTATTTTTTGGAGTTTCCTCTTCCATGGCGTATCGGTCGAAAACTCACGACCGGAAGTCGTAGATATATGGGATCGACCGAATCGTCGATCCCATATATCGAATAAAATATAAAATTGACTAAATAAATAAATAAATAAATAAATAAATGGAGAAATAATGAAACAACGAATCAGAGCCTAAAGTCTTCGTTGAGAAATTCCAGCGACGCCTGACGTTCGCCCACATATCGCATGAATGAACGCCCACCGCGAAGTACAGTCGGACGTGTACGTGTGTATCCGCGATGTCAAATGCACACATTTACGGCGCTCCTAAAACGAAAGTCTCACGTAAAATGGGTCGCGTGGCTCGTTTTATGAATGACCGTGCGTCGGCGCATTCGAAACCGATGTACACGGTTACGCGAACTCCCGCGAGTCGGCGCGCCCGCCTTTATTCGTTTGTCATCGATAAAAAAAAAACAAAATCAAAAAACTCCGGCTGATTTTTCTAATTTTTGCAATTTTTTAATATTTTTTATTTTGTTTTTTTTTTTTCGCTATGTCAATTTTTGCAATTTTTTAGATTATTTTTCTTTCGTTCTTTTAATTTTTTTATTTTTTCTATTTTTCTATTTTTCTATTTTCTATTTTTTCTATTTTTCTTTTTCTATTTTTTCATTTTTTATTTTGTTTGGGTTTATTTTAGTTATTTATTTATTTATTTTTTTAATACTTTTTGTCGTCGTTACGAAAACAGTATAAATTCACGTAATACGAAAATATTGGCCGTACGTGACTGGAGAGCAGAGTCGATCGGTGATGCGTGGGCGTTATCGCGACCAGTGATTCATTGAACGTTAACGTCGTATAAAAAAAAATCAATATTCCAAAAAAGACGTTTCGAATTGTCTGATTGAAAATCCGATGGTTCACGATTTTTTTCACGAAAAAAAAAAAAAAAAAAACAAATACGAGTACACGCTGTATGGTATAAAATATAAAATTGCGAATTATAAAATATGAGAAAAGTAAAAAAAAAATAACGAAAACTACACTGGAATTTTATTGTCAATTTTTCTCTCCTGGACGAATGTCCTCCCTTGCAATGCTCTGATTGCATTACTTTGCGTAACGCACTGTAATAATTTCATTCAAAGGAAAAGTGTTTAATTTTCATTTTGAAAAAAGTTTGTGTAATTTCAATTAAAAAATTGTAGGCATTCGAGTTATATAATTACAAACAGATTTTTAATAAACTTTAAATTATACAATATTTAATATTAATATAATTGAATATATTTAATATTATAAATTACTATAAATTATGAATTAAATTAATTTAATGAATTCCATGAATTTGAGTAGATGAAATCTAGAATTATTTTGATTAAACATTTAATATAAAATAATGACTACTAGTGAACTAAAACTGTCAAATATTCGATAATATCTATTAAATCCAAATAAATAAATAAAACAATAAAATCTATTAAAATCAAAATAAATAAATATTATAATTCTCCGCTTACCAGAAAATACCAAATACGAGTAATTAAAAATTCATATTAAATTCATTGTTATACATATTTAGTATCAATAAATTTTCCATGAAGTGGAAAACCCACGATAAGACGTCACGTATCAAACAATTCGTTTTTATTACCGTTCAAGCCGATAATTAATTAATAATAATCTCATAAAACGATCCACCCCTAGCACAGTAATACATTTCTCATTTGCGTCACGCGTCGACACACCCCCTCCCCTCCCCTCCCCTCCGGCTTCTATTCCAACTCCGTTCCCTCCCATCACCCATGCATCGCACAAAAGTTCGTCGCGAACAATGGCAAAACGTTCGTGCGCGAGAAAAAATTGCGACACGTGTAACCGTATCACACCCCCCTCGAACTCGCGCGCTTCACATTCATCGATACAACTCCTGTGACGGAGGTTGAAGGGTTCTCGAAAAAAAAAAAAAAAAAAAAAAAAAAAGAACGAAAATTCCAGGAATGAAACAACGCCGGCTGATTTCTTCACTTGTTTCTTTTTTTTTTTTTTTTAAATTATTTATTTCGTTTTTATTTCCTTTTTTAAATGATTTTATTTGTATTTTTTTTCGTTTCTCCTGTCAATAAAAAAAATAAAATAGAAATGGAAATTCCAGGAATGAGAAACACCGCTGGCTGATTTTTTAACTTCTTTCTATTTTTTAATATTAATTTAAATTTCGTTTTTATTTCTTTTTTCACGTTTTTTCGTCAATGCAAAAAAAAAAGGAATGAAAATGTCATTTTCGTGATAAAAAAAAAGAAAAAAAGAAGAAAATAAAATCAAACAAAAATGAAAACATACGAGCAGCACTCGCACGCGTCGGATATCCGGAGATAGCGAGGTAATTTTTACGTACGCGTGGACACGCGAGGGGTCGGTAGTTCTCGACCTTCCCCTTTGCCGGAGACTTTTATGAATGAAAATACGTCACTCGGTTGCTACACGAATGAAACAAATATAGCTTGTGCGAACTTCCGGGCAATCTCCCTTTACCGCCCCTGCCACGAGCTGCATCGGATTTTTACTTTGGCTGGTTTTAAACGAAGTGGGGAGTGGGGGTGGGCGAGTTAAGAGGGTAAACCACCCCAGGTACGCCCGATAAACGGAAACGACCGAGAGAGTTTGCTTTTCCGAGGTTTAAAGATACAACGAAAAACGTCAGGCTGAAGAAGCAACGGACGGGAGGTGGGGATGGCCGTACAAAAGCTCAAGGACTTCGGCCAAAGGTCAAAGATAGAGGTCGTAGACACGCGAATTCTAATTTACGTAGAAATGACCTTCGATGGATCCTTAATCTTGATAGAAATCCTTAAGGGTGAAAACTGTAACCTTTGCAACGTTTTTTTTGTGTGTGTGTGTTTTTTTTTTTTTTTTAAGATTTTTGTACAATTGCAGAACGAATAATTTTTACAACAATATTACGTAGTTTCGATGTTTCGATTTAGTACGTATTTTTGTACCTGAACATCCCTAGATTCACATCTGGGGATATTGTTTCGAGGGAACGAATCTGCTGTCTTAGTTACCATCGGTCGGTAATTGACCCTGTTCGTCCTACGTCAAATTTGTATTATTCTCGTAAGTTTAGGTTTGCCCAGTAACGATAAGTCGAGAAATCGCATTGAGGATACACGGGGATATCTCCGGATTGAGATATCATGGATAATTGCACCGAGCCTTTCTTTAAATTCTATGCACGAGGCGACAAGAAAACATCCTTAAAATTCCTAAAGGCGATTCTAAAAAAAAACAGCTTAAAACGAATGCATCAGGTCACAGGGCAGCAGCTTCAAACTCTTACCAGAAATCACAAAAAAAAAAAATCATTTACCAACCCGTGCAAAATAAAACCAAAGAAAACCATTAAAACCCCAAACAAGCGGAAACAAACTTTTCAAAAAAACCCGCGCGGAAGGTCACAAGTAAACCGATGAAAACCTCCCACATCCAACACCCCCTCCCCCCAAAAAACCCAAATTAAAATAATCCCCAATAAAAACCCAAGCAAACCCAAACAATTAAAAATCCCGAATTCATCGAAGCTCGATTTCCACAGACGTAAATAAATCCATCGTGACGTAGCCGACGAAAAAAAAGAAGAAAAAAAAAAAAGAAAAAAAAAAATCCCCCGTGGGAATAACGAAACACTCGCGAGAATTCGTACACTCGAGTATGACCCGGTGGCCGCGAACCTTTTTCACTCGGGGTAGTTCGGTCGGTCGGTAGTGTTTGGGTTTGTTCGGGAGGGTCGGAGGTGACGGAGGATCAAAGAGGGATGCCCGCGAGGCGCCGAGGTCGTTCAGAGACTCGACGGTCAAGGGCACTAGCGTCGTGACGTCACGACGAGCTGCAGTGACGCAACGGTTACCAAGGGCAACGCGAGCGGTCGGCGGTCGCGTAGCAACCCCCGGCGTATCGGCTCGACTACCCCTCCGCAAGCTCCTAGTCGTCCCCTCTTCTCGTCTCGAGGTTTGCCGTAAACCCGTCGGGAGGGGAGTGTTTCGTTCACGGGCGTCATACACGTGCCGTTTCTCAATGAACTTCAATCCTCCCTCGCCCTCCTCCCGTTTCTCTCCACCTGTCGCCTCGAACACCCTTCCCACCCCTCCGTTTCGCTTTCTCCCCCTCTTTCACGGCGTAACCCCCTACCGACGACTGTGATGCTCGTCTAGCTTTTCCCGCGTCATCTTCCTTCAACCTCCTCCTCCTCCTCCTCCTCCTCATCATCCTCCCTCTCTCTTCGACCCTTAGTTACAACCCCCTTGCGCAATATCTGTATTCCAGTTGGGTATGCGCCGTCTATATTCGTACGACGGTACGGAACATTATATATTTAGTTCTCGATTTAGAACGTCAATATAGTCGTACACGTCTAGCTTTTTTTTAGACGAGTATGCTTCCCGTCTGTACACGACCGCGGAGAATGATCGATAAGGTGGCAATTTTATGATGTACCCTTGACGCAAAGAAACGAGGGATATATATATATATATATATATTTATGTGTGTGTGTGTGTGTGTTGGGTAAAGCAACGTCCGAGCGTTTATAGACGAGAGGTACGTTGACATCGCGTGTCGTATGGTGGTATATATATCGCCTTTTACGTCACGATCACATCGCGTTTACGTACGCTCGCACCTTTACCGGAGCTTCTTTTTCTTCTTTTTTTTCCTGTTTTTGTTCTTTTTTTTTTTTTATCCCCCTCCCGTGTTGCAAGTTCGCACGAGATACGTGAGCTTTTTGTTCGTTAAGGATTCTCCCGTTTTAGTACTCTCGTAACGGTCACAGAATTGAAAGAGGTTAAATAATTGTTTTTTTTTGGTTTTTAAGATTCTAATGTAATACGAGAGCTTTTTGTTTTTATTGAAAGCTCGAGCGAAAATGAGAGAGAGAGAGATAGTGAGATTTTTAAAATTAGACACGCGCGTGAAAATTAAAGAACGTTTTTTAAGGGCAAGCTCGCGCGATACGTTGGAGCTTTTTGAGCGCAAGCTCGACCGGAAATAAAAGAGATTTTGAGTGCAAACTCAGGCGAAAATAAAAGAGATTTTGAGTTCGAACTCAGGTGAAGGTAAAAGAGATTTTTCGTTGCAAGCTCGTCGGTAAACACGAGAATCGCAATTTTCATTGAAAGCTCAACCGCGAGAGCTTTCTCCCGCGGTATCTCGCGCCTCATCGACGATTTTCTTGACGCGAATCTCGCGCGCTTTAAATACATTTTTTTTTAATTGCACGTCCCCGGATAAATATAAGAGTTATTTCGTCGCAAGCTCGCGCGGACGGAAAAACGAAAAAGTCATTAATCTTTTTGCTCGCAAATTCCCGTTCGTTTCAACGGACTCTCGGTGAACTTCGAAAGCTCGTCGTAACTCGATAAAACTGGGGTAAAAAAAGCTTCCACGAGCGAGCGCGAATATTTTTAAACCGGGAAAAAGGCTTTTCTCGGACGCTCTCCATCCTTGTGGAAATTTGTCGTTTTTTTTTTTTTGTTCGATCGTACGGCGTTTGCGTCATCGGCGATAGCGATAAACGCGTCTCCCTCGCTTCAGTGATCGATCTCGAACTCTGCGCGATTTCGACCACGACAACCCCCCCTACCCCCCCGCAGATTTATTACGTCGACAAATGATATTCAAGGCGAGAGAAGAAAAAAATAATGAAAAACAAATCGGTTGGAACAAAGAATCGGATATCGAGGAAACGAATAAACGCGATTCGTCGAAGGGGATCGATGAATCGAGGGCCGTCGATACGATCGTAGGTGTTGGATTAATTATTCAAACGACGATTCCACGATCGGAGGCACGATCGGTAAAAGGAAAAGAGAAATATTGCAAGTTTCCTTAAGGGTACGACGGAGATAACCACGTGACAAACGAGCGCGCGCAAAAGAGAGAGAGAGAGACAGTCGAAAAGTTTAAAAACCACGATTTCTCAATAATGAAAAGTTTTAATCGAAAATGGGGAGTAGGAGGCCCTCCGTGCCATCGTCCCGAACGCGCACGAAAAATTTCATACGAATCGGTCGAGCCGTTTCGGAGAACAGTCGTTTGAAAATTTCCAAGTGGAAGATTTTTCGTAACGCCTTCGAGCGTAGAATAGGATTTGAACGAAATCGTTGAAAATGACGTGAAACTTGGTTTTTAGTTCGAAGAAAAAGAAGAAGATGTGATTTCTGTATATCTGGTAACACTTTTGATCGGCAGAGTCCGCTGTGGGTCTTCGAGAATCGAGGACCGGATGGCCCGAAGATCGGCCCGAGAGATAGCCGAGTGCACCTCATTTTTGAAGGAACTGGTCGACCCGCGAGGTCGTTGGACCCAGTCACTGGACTCGAGGTTTACGCTCGCGTGTAGGGGGCTCCGTGTAACGAACCGATCAGAGTACGAAGATACACACCCGTTTGTCCCTTCCCCCTCCCCCACCCCGGTTGATTGATCGATCCTGACGGAACTCGAGTTCTCGAAGAATATTCGTTTAATTGGCGTGAATCAGTCAACCTTCTCATTATCGCCGACAATACGTATACACCCGATCCTACCGATTATAAATCTCTAATTATTAAATTCATCATCCCGAGGGCGATCATTTTCATTTTTCTATTCCCCCGAACGTTCCGTCTCTCTTTCTTTCTCTCGCTGGGTCTATTCATCAATCCTGAAAATTCAAATCGTTAACTCGTGGCGATAATCAATTTTGGAGTCAACATCTTCATTAATTGCCCCGTACGTTCATCCTCCTTCTCAAAACGAATGGGAAAAAAGAAAACATTCAATATCCAAAACTGTATACGTTTTATGATCGATCCTGAATTATTACGTTCGAATTCATTTTCAATCGGGGAAAAAAGAAAAAAACGGATCGGATAAATCTTCCTAGATCCGACGTCGAGTTGTACCAAATTTTCCAATCTTCTTTTAGTTTATAATTTGTTTAAATAATTTTGAACTTTTTATTATTTTGGATTTCGGACGATGAATTGAAATTGAAGTGACTTTGAATTTGCTTGGACATACTTTGTATCAGGTTTCAATTATTTTCGATTTAATTAAAATAATTTCCACATAGGATCTTCGAAATTCCATCGGAATTCGAAAGATTCCAAGATCTACCGGATTCCCATCGATATTTATTCATCCTCGCAAATTCAATTACTGCATTTTGGTTTCTTTCAAAAATACGACAAGTATTATTAGAAATATAGAAAAAACAACGTAACATCAACGCCATAGATAATAGTTAAAAATGAAGCCCAACAAGGCCATAGCCAAACCCAAACAAATCCAAACCATCAATTGACTAGTCATCGCTCCGCTCAAACTCAAGCTCCCCTTTTCCTCTCACCCTCCCGTGGCATAAAATACCGATTTTGACGTTACCAAAACCCAGTCGCAACTTGATGAAAAACAAATTGTGTTTTTCTCTCATCTTGGTTGGTCGAAATCTGTCTCCACTCGTCTTTTCTTCAAGTTTGTACGTATACACGTTCCACAGTCGGCAGGATGCATCGATCGGTACGAGACAATGTTCGCGTGGTAAGGGGATGTCAAAGGTAAACTCTGAGGAAAGAGGAAGGAAGAGAGAGAGAGAGAAAGAGAGAGAATGCGGGGGTGTAGGAGTACGAAGGAAGGGATGGGACGAGGTGGTTCAGCAGGACCAGCAGGAGGGGTGCGGCATTCTCCGTCTCTCTCTATTTCTCTCTCTCTCTCTCTCCCTCTCTCTCCCTGAAACCCCGTCGTGTTGGATATATCTATAGCTAAATTCCGTCGAGCGCTATAGACATATAGGTACATCCTGCCACGAGCGAAGCAGCAACAGGTTTAATCGCATTGGGGTGTGGCAGCGCCTGGCTGGCTCTCCGGCTGGATCTCTCTGGTCGAAGCGCTCGTTGCCGTGGCCGCAGCAGCACGCAGCATCTTTCTTCAGAGATAGAGAGAGAGAGAGAGAGAGAGAAAAAGAGACGTTTGGGTACAGCAAGAGTCCCTTGCTGCGAGCCTCAAGAGATCGACCAAAGAGCCCGAGAGAATCATTGCTCCGCGTGAATATAAAAGTTGAAATATCGCGCCTGGACCACGGAGACTCGTTCTTATCTCGTCTCCCACTCCCCTTTCTCTTTTGTTGTTATTGTTGTTCTTCTTGTTGGTTCATGATTTTTATTTACCCCCGAAAACTGTCTGCCCTTTTTTGGATCCCGTTTGGCCACGGCGTTCGAACGAACAAACTCGGAATTCACTTCCTAACCCAAACGAACCCGAACAAACTCAATCTTTACTTCCCATTCGTCTTGAAAAACCATTCGATAATTCCTAGTCTTTTTCGTTCGAAAATCTGGAACCTACAAAAATCATCTCCCTCCGAAGTTGAATAATTACTGAAGCGACAAAATCAGCGATAAATCGCTGAAAAAAAAAAAAAATGATCGCCGGTCATTTTTAGAAAAATTTACTAAACTATATAATAAACCTTTTTTTTTCAAAATAATTGTTCAAAAAATCGACCCGGAATAAATCGTTTTTGTTCAAAAATAATAATATCAAAGAAATTTCCATGCTTGAATAAATGCTGAATGATACCTCAAAAAATAATTCCACTCCTGAAACCCAAACAAACCTAAACAAACTTAAACAAGCTCCTAAAGAAAAGAAAAAAAATCGTCATACTTTTAGTGTTCTCTTCGTCGCGTTATGCGTTAACGTTTCCAATCGTTTAGTGAATCCTCCAACCCGAGCTTGGCAAACCGTCTCATAATCCACGAAACAAAATCTTGGGGGCTGTTATTTTTCTATTTTACGTGACTATTTTCCACCGGGGTTTCGATGTTCCCGACGGGTGAGACGTCACGAATTCCAGTCGAATGTCAGATACATATATATATTTTTTTTTTTTCCAGAATCACCCACTCGTGTACTTGTGGGAGATTTCTTCTTCTGTTTTTTCTGTTTTGTTTCGTTTTTTTTTTTTTTTTTTTTTTTTTTTTTTTTTTTTTTGTTTTGTTTGTTTTTTTTTTTTTTTTTTTTTGTCTTATATGATTCGGAAGCTGCTCGAGTATATAGACAGCCACCCGCACGCACACCAACACTTTTATGTGTTTATTTAGGGAACGGTCCCTTGTTCACTTTTTTATTGATCTTTCTGACTCTTGTATTTTCACAACGATTCATCCCATTCTTGTGCCTGCGTTTGTGTATATATATTTATATATATATATGTATATATAGGTCCATGGGCCATAAAATATATTTCTCATCTTCGAACAACATTGCACGTTCTTGTCCGGTATAGGTGTGCGCGACCAATAAACACATCCCTTACTATTGCCTAACTTTAATTTTGTGTGTGCGTGTGTGTGTGTGTTTTTTTTTTTTTTTTTTTTTTTTTTTTTTTTTTTTTTTTTTTTTTTTTTTTTTTTTTTTTTTTTTTTTTTTTTTTTTTTTTTTTTTTAGATATCACTGTTAGTTTTTTATTACTCGCTGTGAATTATTGCAGTGAGATTTCGTTGTTAAATATTCTTTATCATTGAACGATTATTAAGGAACAATAATAACGTAAATAACGAAAACAAATGATAATTGATATATGATAATTAATAATACATGATAATCATGAAAAAGTAACAATGAATAGTCAATTATAATTGTTTCATCAATAATTAATTACACACATATATCATTTTTATATTTATTACTTTCGTCCCTTAAAACTCCTTCGTAATTTTCACTAATAATTTTTAAACATAATTATTAATTACGAATAATCGATGCTCATTATTGATTGTTAATTACTAATGTTTATCGTTATTATTTTTATTTCAAGCTTCGAGAGATCACGTGATTTGGAAAAAAGAAATCGTTTCTTTTTTTTTCGTTAAATCCTCTCGCCTATAATTATGCAAATATTTTCTCGTTTTGAGAAATACACGCAATTGCTCGCAAATTGAGTATTTTGTGTGCGAGGGGCGCGGAAAAGGGAAGGGAAGCGAGGGGGGAGGAGCGGGGTTAATCGAGGCCGGGGGTTGGTGAAAAAAAAAAATCATTGCTGTACTTTCACCTCGAGCGCAGACACGACCGTTTTGCATCATTGAATTTGTCGCATTTACGCGTTTTAACAGGGCGACACGGGTTACGCTTTATCGTGTTTTTCGATTACGGTATGGACAGACGATCGATAAAGTAGATACTGAAACGCGGGAACGAGATGCGTAACGACGTTAGTACGGCGACAACACGTCGGGCCCTCGGAAACTTTACGAAGCTCCGTCGTTGCACTTTCGAATTTTCTTGGGGGGGGGGGGGGGAGGGGGGGGGGGACACGTAAACTGTCAAATTTCATTTACCGATCGGAACGTGGTTTCGGTTTAATTCGGGGAGGGCCAAGAATTTTGGAAAACTTATCATTTGGAGTTTTTGAAAATAATTTTGTTGAAAATAGTCGATATTGGAGAACGCGCATTGGATGTTTTATTATTATTTATTACGAGAAATATTTGTTTCAATGGAATATTAATTTATATTGGGATTTAAGATTATTGTTTTCTTGTGTGATTGGATAGGTTAACGGTTTTACGGTTGTTAAATTCTTTGATCTGGTATACTTGGCTCATTTGTTTGGGTTTGTTTGGGTTTGTTCGTTCAATACTGTTTATCTTCAATTTTTTAAAATGAAATATTGAATATAATTAGAATAAAGATTCGCTAAGTAATATTAAGATAATTTTTTGTTTTCGAAAATTCGTTGCGCGTCGAAATTTAACAAACTTCTAAATGTTTTTTTTTGGTTTCTTTATTTTCACACCTTTTAAAAAATTGCATTTTTTCCGTTCTGGTTTTCGTTTCGTTCGGGTATCCCGTATCTGATTTTAGGAAATCCCAAACAGTAAGGGTTGAAAAAAAAAAACGTAAATTCGTATACCGGAAAAATCGTGGAAAATAATTCGATCGGTTCGCAAATGGAGGAAACGCGCCGGAAGATGTTTTGACCCGATCGCGACACAAAGATGTTTATCTTGTCTCGAACGAGTCCGAGGAAAGATATCGAGAGAGGAGAACGCGCCCGCATACATATATATATACATATGCATGGGCGCTGGTCCTCCGGTATTCTGTACTGAAAACTCGTTTGAATCTCCCGGGTATGTGTATTATAAAACGAGCTTTCTCCATTTATGTGCATGCGTGCATGTATGAAAAAGCCGAGAACGGCAATGACCAGGTGTCAAATAAAGTTTATTGCGAACCTAACGGAGCTACCGAGCGATGCGGTCTATTTCGTCGTGTCCGAATGAATAAGAAACTCCGTTTGTTCCACGTCCCTACCTGTAAAATATTTTTTTTTTTTTTCATTTTTTTATCATTATTATTATTATTATTTTTTTTCGGTAATTTTTTTATTCGTTCGAAAATTCTCAACTATTTCTAACCCAAACATTTTTTAAATTTTTTATCATTATTATTATTATTATATGTTTTCGGTATTTTTTTTATTCATACTAAAATTCTTAACTTTTTCTAACCCAAATAAACCCAAACATTAAAAAAATTCTTCATCGTTATTATTATTATTATATTTTTTCGGTAATTTTTTTATTCATACAAAAATTCTTAACCATTTATAACCCAAACAAAAAATCCAAACGCAAACGAAGCCCAATGTTCTACCAGCCGTAAGAGATGAGAAAACTTTTCTTCGTTCTCTTGCCTTCCGTAACCTCTGCACCCTCCTTCTTCCACAATCCAATCCGAAATCCAAGCGAAGGCAAAATTTTCCCAGGCTCATCGATTCATAGCCCAAACAAACCCAAACACATTTCCAATGCCCGATCATTCGTAACCCAAACGAAACCATATTTTTCCCATACTATTTCTAACCCAAACAATAAATATTCCAAATTTCTAACCCAAACGATGAATTTTCCAGATTTCTAACCCAAACCCCTTGGAATGTTTTTCCTGATTTCATTCAACGCCTCCCCCGACCCCTTCGGGACAATCTCGTAATTTGTTTGGCCTGGGGCTGCCCGTGACCGCTCGCTACATTATTTATTTATTTTTTTTTTTCTTCCAACTTTAGATCCAATCAAACGTACGGTCGCGCGAGGTTTATCGAAAAATAAATTATGTTAAATTAGAAGGGCACGAGATTGCCGAAGGGGAAGGGGAAACGATGGCCAGGCGAGGGACGGAGGAGGGGCCGGGGGGTCGCACCGAGCAAAAAAAAAATTGAAAACCAGTCAAGTGCGAGCCAACCATATCCGAAATGTAACGGAACCTGCTGCTCGATCCAGTTTGAAAGCAACTATACCTGCATAATTTGTCGCATACGTATATATTATATGATGGGTTTTGCATCGTCTATATCGAGATATCTTGTTATCGACGCTTCTCTCTCCTAGCCATATAATATAAGAATCAACCGAACAAGTATTCCGGACATCGAGATCGCTTCTTCCATTTTCTCAACTCGTTTCATTTCTACGTCCTACGAATTTATATTCCTTTATACACGTTTTTCATTATCATTATATTTATTGTTCATCCTCGTTATTGTTGCAAATTATTATTCATTATTAACGACGTTGTAACGGTTATAAAATAATTACGATCAATTGATCATAATTTATAGAAAAGCTGAACTAATTTATTATTATTTTATTTGTTGAATTTAAACAATTACTTTTGCAAGTTTTCGTAGGGATATAATAAACGGGTTGAATAATTCTAATCACGATGAGGAAGTATTCATTGATATTGAGATTATCAATTATAATCAATAAATCAAGTTTATCGTATTAAATAACAGTAAAAATGATGATTATTATTTTTGAAAAATATTTCTTAACAATTGACGAAATAAAATTATTCTATTATAATTATCTAACAATGTACTATATTTAAATTTAAAAAAAAAAACTACTAAACCAATTATATTTACGTAGCTTATATATCATAATACGTAAAATAAATTATCATATTATACAACGGTATAAACTAATAATATAAAATAATAATAATGATAATAATAAATAAAAAAAAAAAAATAATAATAATTTAAAAAAATAATAATTACTGTTATAACCGTTATTATTGTAATTACGTTTTTGGACGCAGATGTCAGTTCTGGCAGCGTCGTAACGCGCGCAATTTCATTCGAATTTCGTAAAAGCTTAATCTACGTACCAAGTCAATTGAATATCATTGAATATAATTGTAATGACTTCGTCATCGTTTGAAATTTAATTTGTGTTTTCCGATCGTAGATGTAAAGAGCTCCCCCCCCCCCCCTCCGCGTCCCGCCTCGCATTATACACGCATAAAAAATGTATACGCGTTCGTGTACGTGCGCGCGCACACTTGGGCGTTATTTAAAATCCCGAGATTGTAATATCGAGCAAGCTTTCTCCATTTATGGTCGCGTCGCGTGGACGACAGACGGCGCGCTCGGGAGACATGATATATACTCGGGATCTAATGATCGATCAACGAAACCTTAATATCGCATTAACCGGAAATATCTTCATGATAGTAATATAAGTTCGTAGCGAGTATGCTGGAATATTTATCACTCATCTTCGTTAAGTTTCATGCCCCCTGGGAGGAGGAGGAGGAGGAGGAGGAGGAGGAGGAGGAGGAGGAGGTTGCTTCGATAGATTCGATTTATCCGAATATCTCGTTTTTCTTCTTCCTCTATTTCTACTTCTTCTTCTTCTTCTTCTTCTTTTTTCTTCTCCGTTTTTCTTTTTATTTTATCAATTAAACGACGTTTCGTATTTAATTGAATTTAAGAGATTTATAAATTCGAGTTTGGTTTCGTCTCGAGGATTTCTTCGAGTTATTAATAGTACCCAATTAATAAAAACCCAAACAAACCCAAACGTAACTTCAATTCCTGTACGATATCCACAAACGAGGAAAAACGATTCCATTTTGACATTCGATTTCCACAATTATTTTCGTATTAGCGAAAATTCGAGAAAAAATTATTTAAGAAAAAAAAAAAAACGAAATTCGTCCCGAATAAAAAGCTTCCCGAAATTGGACGGGCCTTCGAAATCATAAGAGGACGAAACGTAATTTAATTCAAGGAGAGTTCGTGATTTCACGAATGCAAAAGTGAACGATTCGTATCGATAATGTTTTAAGAGCCGTCCGTCGAAAGAACGGGATGCCCCGATAATAAACGTTCGGTGAATAAAACTGTCCTCGAATCGTACAGCGTAGCTTGTTCGGAGATCGGTCAAGAATTTACGTCGATACCCGACGAAAGCCCGGATCGAATTTCAACGACGCGTGGCCGGGTTCGGTTACGTGGACGAAAAGCCTTTCTTGTTTTTTTTTTTTTTTTTGTTTTTTTTTTTTTTTTTTTTTTTTTTTTTTTTTTTTTTTGTAACAACGCGTAGCGACCCCCATTGAGGTTTGGGGAAGAGGCACGTGCGCGGGAA